>JANHGB010026463.1:0-42877 GCA_026283785.1 Coracopsis vasa
TGGTGCATTTTCCTTCACAATGTGTTCTTTTCTGTGCTGTTAGAACTGGCACAGAACTGGCGTTTGCTATTTATAATTTCATCAATGTACGATATTTTACCAGGAGCTCAGAGCTGAAAGTTTATTATTTAAAATGCATTTTGCATCAGAGAATAAAGGGGATTTTATTAGATAATAGCAAAATGGTGATGCCAAATTCGTAGCAGTGCTGAAATTGCAGTCACCATACAAGTGGTTCTGTATGTTTTGAAAGAAGCAAAATGAAAAGCAACCACAGCATGTGCATAGCCGATTGATCCAGCTACCGTGGAAGGAGGCTGATTCGAGAATAAAGCTAATCACTATTCTGCATGAGACATTTCTACAGCTTCATGCTGTGCCTATCCTAATGGATACCTGCTGCAGTCCTAACTCTGTGCAAAAATTACTGCCTCCAGTTCCTGCTATTGGCTACTCTGTTAGCCTGTAACTAAACTAAAATCATGGCTTACAAAACAGGAGGTATATTATTGTTTCCTTTTCAGGGACTTAAGGCTCCATATTCCCACACATCATTTCCTCCTTTAGTGAAGGATTCTTTGTGGTTTCTTCCACATTCTACAAAGTACCAAAGCAACAAACACTAGTCTAACATAGTCATTGGCAACCAGAACAGAAATCTCTACTCCCACGTGAAGCCTAACCCAGATCACTTCTTGCATGAGGCTTCTAAATGTGTTGTATTTAGCTCCCCTTGAAACCATAAGCGTCAGTGTAGCAAGACCGATAAGGCCCACTCACAGACCATTACCTTCTTCCTGACTCCTGTGGTTTTCACATCCCATCAAATTGTTATTTAACTGGTTGAAAGCATGTCAAACCACTTCATAGGGCCATAGTGTAATAAATTTAACTGTACTGGAAAATGATACCATTGTGCTGTGAAACTGATGAGGTTGCCAGAGAACAAACCATTGCCCCTTCAGTCTGCTCTGTCACACATAAGATCAGCAGTATTGAGAAATAAATTCAAAACAAAATTGGAAACTTTGTGAAAACAACACCAATCTGGTTCATACTGCACCAGTGAAACAAAACACTGGAAAGGGTCATTGTTTTTGTCAGATGAATTGGAGGTAATTTTGACCTTAGGGTTTCAGGCTGCTTTCACATGTCTCAGGATTTGTTTTGTTACACAGAGAACAGTTCAAACATATTGAAGTAATGCTCTTTCCTGTATACCTCAGTGGTGGATTTATTTCCACAAGGGGTTCTAACTGGAAAATCTCTGATATAACCTGAAAAGTACCGCAGGGCAGGTTTTCATCTCCATGCAGAAAGATGCAGTTTTGCCACCTTTGAAATAAGACACACTAATGAGTCTGAACACTGGGTTTTACAGGCTCTGACAGAGGATGAAATGTCCAAAACCATCCCAGGACAGCAGTAAGCCACTGGACATCTAGCACACATATCTTCTTACAGAGAAATTGGGGTTGTGTTCATGAAGAGGGTTCTGAAGCATCTGCATTTTCTCTGCACCATCCACAAACTGCCATGGCTTCAGACGGGCACCCTGCAACGCTGTAGCTTATGGACAATATGTCAGCATCTAGGGAGCCAGTTCACCAGATACTCAGAGAAGGATGAGATGAGCTCAGACATCCAGTTAGTGTAAAAGCAAACATGGCAGGTTAACAGAATTCCTTATTTAAGCAAATGGAGTTATATTTACCATAACATGCAAGGTTCTAGCTGGACACAAGGCAATGTATTCTCCAGAACATCATTATGTCTGATCCCCAGTGTAAGATTTTCCCAGCATTTAATGCTTTAGTTATTCTTAAATCAGTCCATTGATCTCAAAAGTAACATTACAGAGCCTCAGCAAACCTTCTAAAAGTAAAAAAACATTCACTGTGTGTTTAGCAACAGCACAGGAAATTACAGATCAAAGGCTGGTTGTTACTTCTTGGTGCCTTTTTTTTTTTCCCCTCTTCAAGAGATGAGAGCATATGAAAACTTTGAGTTTAGAATAAGCAACGTTCCTGTTCTTTGGAAATGCATAACAGAGGTTACATTTTATGGAAGAGACGTGCTAGGGACATTACAATACATCAAAGTATCTTTTTTAGACAGTATCTCTAAGGATAATTACCTGTCATATCTTGTATATCATTTAAGTTTATTACTCCTGACTTGTGTCAATAACAAAAAGCTGAGGACTTTAATGCTAGATAAGAAAAAGGTAATCATGTTCCACACAAGTGGCACATCCAAGTTTTTGCTTCATTTCTCCACAATTTAAAATGATCCATAATAAATTTCTAATTCTAGTTTACTTCACAAATAAGCAGCATAAAAATATTATATTTTATATTGTGTAAGACGATGCTGCCACAGCAGAGGGATAGAACAGAAGACTGTTCAAGATACCTTCCAGTGCTACTTTCATATGTCTCCGTAAGACCTAAAAGACAGCAGCATCACAGGGTTCTTTATGTATTCCTCAGGCATTTTCAATGTCTAACTGCAAACCACACCTGAAGCGTATCTAAAGCCCTATAGCACCCAAACCTTTGAATACCTGGATGCCCATTCAAACTTCAAATCAAACACAGGTAAAACCGTTTACCCAACTGAAGCTGCTAAAGCTTGCTCTAAATTCACTCTAAGTCAAAGAACATTAAATCTGTCACCATTCAATGTCCATTGCACACTAATTCCAATACTGATGCAAGCTGCTGGTTTAGGGATTTTCAAGTTTGTATTTATTCACTTAATTGTTTCAGAATGGAGAAATTCAGAATTACATTAGTAAACCTAGAGCCCGAGAAATAAACTCTAATAATGGAGATGCAGTTTTACCCATTTTTAATGTGAGGCAGCTCACTAGGTCTCTATTCCAAGCTCTATTGTTCTTTCTCATGTGATAACCTTACACATCCTCTTTTAGGTGAGGGGCATGCTGCAGTTACACTGTTCTGCTGAAATCTGGCTGAAATTTCAAAGTGATTAATCAGCACAATGTGTTTTTATCAATGTAAATCACGCCCTGTGGTCACAGGTTGCCTAAGTGTGAATTTGTCCCTTCCCCTCATGTTTCGCCCACCCCATGCTTTATCTGCTTCAGTAAAGAAGTGAAATAAACCGAAGATTCACTAAAAATTGAAATAAACTGAAAACTTCAAAGCACAAAAAGAGATGCAATCATGAAGAAATAAACAACAGAAAGAACCCTTTATTCCTACCCCTGTCCTTTTCAGTTAAGTGGCTCCACTGACACCAGCTTCACTGGGAGCAGCTGTTTGCAAGATCAGGACCTGTCAGTACCAGCCTGGGATTAAATTGGTGGCTGGGTAGGGCTCCTGTTAAACTACAATTTTAATATCTCCAGTAAGAGCATTATTTATCCTTCTAATACAAGGAGTTCAGAAGTGGCCATTTTCTCTCTCTGCCCCCTTGACAAAGCCTCTTTATTCGATTCATTTTTCTGTCTGCTTTCCAGAATGATCATTGTTGTAGAGAACAGCCTCGCACCCAAACAAGGCATGGCAGCCTTCACCCCCGCACCCCGCACACACACACTTCTGTCTCTTGCTTTTTCCCAGCGATGCCTCCAGGCTGCCGTGTGACACCCAGCTAATCTGTCCTGCTGAGAGCTCCAGCCTGACCTAAACCTGACAATGCCTTCTCACTTCTGCCAGGCTGAAAGCAGCCCCCCCTCCTCCTCCTGAAGTGAGAGACGGTTAATGCTTTTAGTCCTCACCGGGGAGCAAGATGAACCCAGCTACGCTAGTGAATCTCCTTTGCTTGCTGACATGCGTCAGACACAACATTCTCATCCTTAAAAGCTGGAGCAAAAACAAAAACAAAGCAAGAGCCCAAAAAACCCAGTGAGCTACAGTCCCTGTCTGGAAAAACTAAACAGCCATTATGCTCTTCCTGCCAGAGCACAGTCATGTCCTTTGTTTAGATGAATGCTATAGTAATTTCGTGTGCTCCCCATTATGTGCATTACAGTTTCCATTTTAGCATTATATTTGCTTAATGAACAAACCCCACATATTTAAAGTCTCTCCATAGAAGCCAAGGTACAGCTGACAGGCTGGAAAGAGTGCAGAGGGCCACTCTTCACTGGCTCACTGTTGTCTGTCCCCCACCTCATTTCCTTCCAGGCTATAGTCACAGGCAAAGTTAGGAGTTGTCCTTGGCAACGCTTCCTTAGGGGCACCAAAACAGCCCTTCTTTCTCAAGTGCAAGTACTGAGACATCAGGCTGGCTGTGCTGCTTCTGTCACAGCAGAATGGGGGTCTGTGAGCACTGGAGCCACTGGTCAGGGGCTGGGAGGAGGGAGAACTCTGACATCCCCAGCTCTTCCTTTGCAGCACAAAGCACCGGGAGATGGGACCTGAAGCTTGAAGGCAGGAAAACTCACTTTAGCCTACACTGCTGGGGGGGTTTGAGCCACACAGTGCCAGGGTAAAGGGAGCACACTGCAGTGCAATCTAGACAGTAACTTGGCTCTCAAGGGGCACTGATGATGTTTTTTTTACCTCCTATAAGCTGTGTCCTTAATAATTTGAGTTCCTTATTTGCAAATAAGAAAAGCTTCCCCAGCTCTCAGCATAGTTCTGGCCAAAACAGGTTTTTCAATACATTTATTTGTCCTTCTATTTGTTTAATGTAGGAGCCCTGAGGAAATAAGAGTTTTAATGTGATAGCCCCTAACAATGGACAGCACAAGACTAACTCCTTCACCTTGGGTCACTGCTATTTAACTTGTGAGGGAACAAACTTTCATACTCAGCAAATCACAGTTAAAATGTCCCTCCTAAATTTGTGTGGTAGGACTTAAAAGACTCAAGAAGGAGAAAAGATTGCCTAAATCTGCTTTTAATTCTCCTTTCAGAATCGAGTGAAGGCACCTCTCCTGGTGACTACAGACTTCTCTATAAAATTACTGCTTTATTATGCACAATTCAATTTCATCAACTGCTTTTCTTTATTGTCCCTTCTAATTATGCACACAACTTGTAATTTATTGGAATATAGAACCCATGCCCAAAGAACTGCACAGAAGTACATACACACTTCCTTCGTAAGGGGAATGGAAATATCAGTGAGGCCAATCAGGAATTTCTTTACTCCTTTGTCACATTCCGGATTTGGAGGCGTTTGTACAGGTTCACAAACCACCTCTGAATTCTGGCTGAATCTTTGATTGTTACCCAGTCATTAACTAGCTGTACTCCAGAATGTATCACAGCACCTTCAGTTGGGTTTTATAGCTGAAAAATAAAGCCAGATGCACAAAAGTTTTAGTGCTTCTAACAGCCTATCGAGGATAACACTGTAACTCAATTTGTTGCTGGATCCTGGGTCAGGGAGACCAAGGTCAGTGATGTTTGATATTTCCCATGGGTTAATTTGAAACTTCTCTGATCAGGATTCAGGACTGGAGTCCAAATTCAGACCTTTAAATGATATGCAACAGGATCCTTGCTTTCTCCAGAAAGCTGCAGAGGGAGTTTGGGCAGTAAGGTCTTACCTTTCCACTTGAACTCAGTGTGGATAACCCCATCAAAGGCAGGAGGCCAGGGCTGCACAGGAAGGCAGCATGTTCAACTTGTTCCTCCTGAGCCCACGTTTACTGTGCTGACCTCTTCAAGAACATCGGCACAGAAGAAAACTAAGCAAAAAACTTCAAATGTATTTTTCTGCACATTCGAATTACCTATGGAATATAATTCATCTCATCTGTACCTCACATCTGCAAGGTGTCAAGATACCACACAGGCCGGAGGCATTTATGTACAGTGAAGATGGAATGCCTGCAAGTGTCTCCCAGAGGAGAGACTCGACAGGCCACTGGAATGGATGGTTTGTTTGTGGTATTGATTTGTTAATTTGTTACATGCTAATCATTAATCAGCATCTGAGGGATGACAATACAAGAGGTTAGACAATCAAGCCATGCAGTTTGTTACCCACTGGCCTGCCACCTCTTCTGCAGAACTCACAGAGCATGAGCAGGCAGATGAACTGAACTTCCTTCAAGCCCAGAAGTAGCTTTAGTTTCATAAACTAAATGCCAGCACTGTTTTGCACTCCTTGGGTTGAGCCCAGCCACGAAAGCACTCCTGACTAGATTAGGGAGAGCTTGCCTCACGTCCCCAAGGTCAGAATTTGGCTAAACATATGCAGAACATGTTTGGCTCGTTACACATGTGCATATTAAATCAGCAGCAAGGGAACATAAAGACAGTATATGGTAAAGAGACTGGAATTGGACTTCAAAGATCAGGATGCAATTCCACAGACTCCCAGGGTGACTTTGGCCACAACAGTCACTCTCCCCTGCATCACTTCCCATCTGTAAAAAAGCAATATAACCATCCCTCATTTTTTACTTCATCCATCTTTGCAACTTAGAGTCCGGAGTTCTTTGTAGTGGTGTCTCTCAAAATACATCCAGCTCCAGCACAAAATGTCCTCCTCAGAACAGCCTTATGGAAATGCAGTCAAAAAGAAAAGAAAACCCAACCAACCTTATAAAATAGCCACTGATGAGATGAGACCACCAGCACAACAATGCAGGGAACAGCTGTAATCTGTGGGAGGATTATTTCCTTGCCATAAATGCCATCTATTTTTCAAGACACAAGTTATTCCCTTTCACAGCACAGTGAACTCAGTATCTGCAGCCAACTTGCCTCCCAACCAGTGCGTTTTTCAAAGATGCCCAGGAGCATGTGATATTAAATAGAAAGTGTCACATCTTAATGACAAATATTAGTACTAGCCTGCTTGATTAACATAATTTGCTTCTTCGTTGGATATTTTATTCCAGATGAGCTGCTTTTCATCCATCCATATTTTCCAGGGCAAAAAAATATGCATTCTGACGTGCAATGCTAATGTGCCCTCTGCAGTCACCTCTTATCTCTAACTCTTCATTCTCGCCTCCCATTCTCTTCAGTGCATGAAATGAGGTCTAGCAGCAGCTATTGGTCAAGACTCTCACACACTGGATACCTGCCAAGGCTTTTGGGGTGTTTAGCACAGACAAAAGGTCCATTCCTAGGACACACACATTTAAATTTAGCACTAAACTGGTGGGAAAAAAGAGAAAAATATGTAAAATGTCACTTTCTGACAAGCAGAAAATTAGAATTCATTCCCCTGAGAATTAAATGGACTTTTCTGCTTCCAGTCACTAACTATGACAAGGTTAACATTTTTCAGTCTAATGACTAAGGACATTATGTGTGCATGTGAATAAGAAATTACTAGAGGGTATTAGCTAAGTGTGTGACAACAGCCCAAACTGACAACAGAACTCCAGGGATGCAGATTCTAACAGTGAACATTTGCTGTGGAGAACCAATGGGTAACAGAAACATGGGGTACCAGTACATGAGGTTCTAATAAGAATGATGAGTGAAAGATGACAACATAAGCAATCACAGGAAGACTTACATCTCTGGATGGGGTTAGGGCACATCTCTAAGTGCATCCAGCATGCTATCGGTATTCCAGGCAGGGACACTGAACTGGGCAGCACGTTAATTAGAGGCCACAAAAGCCCAAAGACCCTCTGAAAAGGAAAAATTCCACATCCATCTTTTATTTCCCCAAAGATTCTTTCACCACTGCCCCCCTCCCCATTCATGACTCAATTCCGATAAGGATTAGGGTACAGCATCAAGTCACCATTTGTGACTTGCATTAGATTCTGTCCTTCCCAGTTCAGTTCTCCCTGTAGCTCCTCACTGCCTTACTCAACTACGGCAAACACAACACATGCAGCTACGGCTTCTAAGACAGCAGTGGATTTCCATCCAGTCTAGCACTGAGCAGGGAGGACTCAAAGAAAGGAGAAGCCTATGTGTTATTGATACACCCTAGGTATTGAGATACTGGAAATTATTAACTAATGGCAATCTTTCTGGACATCAATGAAATTGGGGCAGTAAAAGGTAAGACAGGAAGATTATATCTTCAAATATCTAATTTGTCATGTGAAAAGTGTAAAAATGATGTTTAGAGACATGGGTCACATTTGAGAAAGCACTTTTAAACAGTGATGGTTAACATGTATCTAACAGAATGAAGAAAGCTGCAAGGACATCAACTGACTTCAATGCAGAGAGCTCTCATTTTATTATTTCTGCCTTTGATTTGGTTTCAAAAGCTACTTGGCCACAACTGAGGAAAATCTAAAGCTTACAATTGAGGGAACAAATGAAACATTTGAAATTCAAATAGGCATTAGAACTAAAAAGGAAAGAAAACCAGAGGAAAACAAGCACTTTCAAAACCACGGAATCTACCTCCAGATTAGCCAACTGGAAAGACTCATCAGTTTCTCTCTGCTTTACTGTGGCTCAGCAGGGTGTTCATTAGTCCAAAACAATACAGGGCTTTATTTTCCTACTCTAAAGTCAGTGTGATGAACTATTAGTTACAAATAACCCAGTTACAGTTCATGTTTCCTGTAATATCAAAAGCTGGATTCTCATCTATTCATCTGCTAGTAACAGATGCATTGCATCTTACAGCCTCTGAAGGCTTTTTGCTTGGTCAAACCAGCATGAGAGGATCTCTGCATGTTTTTAGAGCAATAGATAAGGCCTCACTCTGTCCCTCTAACTCTTGCCAGCATGGCTACATCCCCTCCATCTACCCCTTTGCTTTGTTTGCTCCCAGAAAGAGGGACAACTATATTTGGAGATCTTCAAAAAGAAAGATCACTTAAAACCCAGCTCTCGTTTACAAGCCAGTTCATGGATTGACAATGCTGAACAGGAACCTCTTTAGTTGGACCAACCATTTCTCACTATGCAGTGAGCACTGCTGTAGAGCTGAGCTCTGTAGAAGAAGCATCAAGGCAGCTTTCACCTTAGACACAACTTCCCCAGTGCTGCATGCCCTGCTCTGTATGCCACACTGTTCTCACTGTGACTGGAGTCTGGTTACTTTTGGTCCCTGGCCTCATTGCCTCACAGTTCCCTGCAATAAACTGCATAAGCCACTTACCTGCTGTAATCCCTTTGAATGAGTTTGTTTTGCTCCTCTGTCCCCTACCCTCCTGGCTCCTACCACTTCCTCAGCCTTATTCTATGTCATCAGCATATTTAAGGCACTTTCAAAATTACATTCTGCTCAAGGTCAGTGCTCTGAATTTACCTCCCCTCCCGCCCAGCATATCAATGCGTTAATAAACAGTATAAATAAATCAGATGGGAGTTATCAGAGACCAATTCAATCAATACAAGCTGGAATTCAAACACACACGCACACATTTGAATTATACATACAAACACTCATCACAAGACAGAATACAACTGCTATAGCCCAGATCATTCCTCTTACATATGGGCAGCTTATAGGTAAGGAGGCTCATAGCATTGAATTTTTATACCTTGACTTTTGCTTGACCCCAGGGGTTGTTTGGTTACTGGAAACCAAAAGGAATTGAAATAGCATCACAAATTCCATGGAAGAGGCTTGGCAAGGGATCGCTGCATTTCTTATCCCAAGCCAGTAAGACCATATTTTAAGATGGGCTCTTCTGAGTTGACAGTTCCTTTATTAGCTTCTGTACACACAGGAATTACAGCAGAACACCATCAAACCATAGCAGACAGTCATGTCAAGCAAACACTGCAAACAGAACAGTATATAGAGAACTGGAACGTGAAGGAAAACCAAGCACGAACCTTAATTGCAGCCTAGGTTAGGCATTAAACCAACCAAAACGGGATGCTGGAAGCACAGTAGAAAGTGAATAACTTTTGGCTTCCCTCTGCAAACCACTCTCCTTTCTAAATGTTAATGGTCAGCAGGATCCTCAGACATGGTTCACAACCAACTTCTGGTTGTCTTTGAACACAGTTGGTGGTTACAACTCAAGGAACACTGCAAAGTCACAAAATGAAGGCAGAGAGAGCATGCCTGCACGGGTTCTGCTACAGACAGAGGTCATGTTATAGACACAGGCAGACTATGCACACTGGACTGCAGTCTTCAGGGATTTGAGGCACAAAGACTGATTAATCAGAAAATTCCAGTGTGGTGCATGAAGTTTGGGAAAGAAGAGTGCACGCTGTTCTGGACAGAAATGTTTTGCATCTGTTTAGTTGGCTTCAATGCTGACAGAAGTCTATCGTGCCAAGTAAAATGCAATGCAGTGTCCACCATCATCAATTTGGGGATCTCCAGGACTAGGCAGCAGATCCCTGCATACCTATTACCTTCATAATCACAATCCCCAGCTGATCTGCAGTTCTTTCAATTTCTCTGTCCTTTACTACCTCCTTATTGCTCTTCCTTCTCCATCCTCTCCCTAGCACAGAGCATTCACAACCACATCGCCCTCTCTTCCAATCACTCCTCCGGAAAAGTTGTTTCTATTTCTCATTACTGAGACAACATCTTCATCACACCAGAGCTGCACTGGTTTCATTCTGGACACAGGCACAGCTGTGGTGTCAGGGATTAAATCACAGCCACAATTAACTCTCCTGGACTCTGCATCTTCCCTGAGCTACAGCTACGTGAGTTCCAGGAGTCTCTGAAATTTTGTTCTAATATTTCATCATTTATGCACAGAGAATATTTTGGCTTCTCTATCAATACATTTCTGCTTGGAAACTCCCAGTTTGAATGCTGATTGTGTTTTGCATAAATTAACTAAATTGCAGCCCTTCTGTTTCATTGGTACTTTTTGTCTGCTTCCTTCATGAACAATGTCAGGGAGATTGCAAGCTGACTACAATTCTCTTTCCTAAGCGAGAGGAAAACAACATCTAAGAGCCCAATCAGTACAAGTTTCCTGATGTCTGTTGGGTTTTATAAGCTACATTGTACTCTGGCATTTAACAATTTCTGTACATTTGCTTCATTTTAAGGAATGAATGTAATGATTGCTACAGTGTTCTGCACCACTGTCGTCTATTGATAAATATGGAACAGGTATAACAACAAGCTTGCTCCTTTCTTCCATTTAAAAATTCACTGAGCTAACAAGTTATTTGTGCAATGCTGAAGTAATGACAGGTCCTTGCTCTTGAGTTTCAGCACTCAGTTTCCCTAGGGAGTTCTACTGCAGGCTGCATCTCACAAGTAAGACAAGACCAACAGTGATGTTGGGCTTCCAGGAGTCTTGATAAAACACACGAGCACAAAACTCCATTCAGGTGTTGCCGGAGTCTAGAGGGGCCCATAGCCCAACAGCTATGGAAATTCCATCAATAAATGGCACATTTTAAAAGAAATTACCTCTGTCCTCATTGAGAGAAGCTTCTAACACCAAATAAGTTTCCAGGCTATGGACTGGAAGCAGAAGGAGAGGTTTGTCTGCTGCCTTTGGGCACACAGCCCTTGTGGGTGGGACCCAGATGCTACACAGGGAGACACATCATTCACCTGGGGGCCTTGGTATATGAAGCAGAAGATGCTGAAAAGCAATGCTGCAACACAGACTCTGCCTGTACTTTACTCCTTTATAGGCACATCCATTCACCACAAGGCACATCCTTGTAGCACCTCACTTTGGGCAGCAGCACCAAACCTTTCTCTTCTGCAGCATCCGCATGGGAGGAGCTACACAAGACAAAGCAAGCATCAGCAAGTGTAGCTCAGGTGAGATCAGACATTTCTAGAGAAAGGGGAAACGTTTGGGGAACATTTCACTACTGTTTGAAAGTACAAAAGGTGACAGTTCAGAGACATCCACAGCCCTCCCTGGCTACAGTGACTGTTTCTAAAGAGCAGCAGTCACGGTTTCAGGCTTGCTGAGCCTTGTTCTTGGGACTCTGGGGAGCAACAGCCAGGACAAGGGCTGTGAGGAATACCGGAGTCTGCTCAGGCAAGGGAAGGGAGGGAGGTGGTGATAATGATAAAAGCCTGTGATTAATTATTCCTGTGCTTGTCATCTTTGTTTAAGCTACTGCCATTTGCATCCAGGGGAACCACAGTCCTTCCAAGAGAGTTGTCCTGGATTTCTTAATATTAGGAGACAGTTGTGACGTTTGTTCTGCCCTGGACATAATTAGACTTAAGGCATTTTAGTGCCTTTTCTTCTCCATAATGATCTCCCTGTTTCTTTATATGAGGAACCCACAGTTCATTAACAAGTCCTTGCTTCTGGAGAGCTGTGCTGTTCTCCAAGAAGAGAAAGTAATGGCTGCAATGCAAAATGGACGAATCTTTGCCTTGCCTGTGTTTCCTTTCTTTGGAAAGGTTGTTATTACAGCTTCTCTTCTAGAAACACCACATCGGTGCAATAGAGAAACAACATTTGCAGGGATTCCTGACACTATAAAAGACAGAAATCCAGTTCTCAAGATCCTGTATCAAGCAGCAACCAAGCTGAGTATGGATTTCAGGAATCCAGAGCCTCTATCTCTTCAACAGAGACACTCCTGTTTGAACCCTGCATTGCAGTCTGCTCTCTCCCCTGATGTTTATATCTGGTGCACACTACAGCAGAGCTGCTTACTTTCAGACAGGCAATATGATCTGCTTTGTCTACATCTGATTTTTCTTCTTCAGAATAGAAACCCTAAGCAACAAATACAACATTGCAACACGTAGAATCAGCATCCAGCAATGCTGCCGTGCACTCTAAACAGTTCTCCAGAACTCACACAACAGCACATGCTGTTGCAGGGCTCATCTCACCCAGACATAAATTCTCTTCTGATTTGCCCCAGCACAATTTTGGATCGGTGCACACCAATCCATTTCCAAACTGCAACACATCAATGACCACTGTTCAGTCTTCCTAAAGGATGAGGCTCCAGCTTCCAGAAAAGAAACTTGATATTTGCCCCTAACGACAGTCACATAGCACACGATCACCCCAAAGCCCTTTCAGTTTACAAAGAAAGCTTAAGTAAGGGGATATTTTTCTTAGATCACTCTAGAGAATAAATTTGTGTTTCTCGTCTCAGTCTCCATTCCTGGTTCTCAGCACAGTGCATGGTCTGGCATCAGGAACATCCAAGGAAGGTGCAAGCTCTGCTTTCAGACCAGGCATCTACCCAATCCTCCACCTGAATGAGGCAGACAAGTGCTTGGGGGGTGCAGCTGCATTTTTAAAGCATTCCAGGTTAGTATTTTAACTTCACTAACATGGAAACTTGGCTTAGGGACTTACTTCCAGGAAGCTGAGGACTGTGAGCACAGAGAAACAATTCCCTGAGCAGACTAAACTGCCTGAGCTAGGCAGCCCCATGTCTGGATACCCTCCATCTCACACGTACTGTGCTTACCCTGAACAACACTCCACATCTCTGCCTGGGACCATCTGCTTAGAAACATACATGGGAACATAATTCAGATCCCCTGATTTTTTCCTGGAATGCAGGGCACCTTTGCTTGGGTACTACAGCACCTTGCTCTGCAGCTCTTCCTACAGGACTAGGCCATTGTGACTTGCCTCCATTCACACTGTGCACACAGTCAAGATGGGATCAGAGCACTCAAATTCTTAGCCACAATCTCTCCCTTAAGGGATTATAAACTAAAAGTACTCCAGGTTTGCAGCCAGCACCTTTCTGATCCTTGTTTCACCTACTCGGACAATGTTGCACAACAGGACACTTGATTTCTATTGCATTCCTGCTATGGCTACTCCCAGGCACTGATCTGGAACACAAACTGCAGTTCTGAGGCCAAAATTCACTAATTACCTGGATATTTATGTAGCAACTTTATGTATCAGTTAAAGAAAATGCTCTGACACAAGGAAACAAGAACAAAAAGTTTGTTATTTGTTGAGTCTCCCAGTTGTGCACAGGGCTTTGCAAGCAAAAAGGCAGTGGGCCAAGTTCCCAGGAATGCTTGGTTCCCATTGAGAACCACCTCTTCCGCAGTTAATTGGAAGCTCAATGCCAAGCTCCTTGGAAAGGTGTCTTTTTAAGCAAAACAATGGAAACTGCTCAAGATCGACTTCTTAATAAGTTCTCAGAAAACAGACCAGGAGCTCAGTTTCCTTCTACTGATCATAGAGACATAAAGAGACCATAAGTAGTACTTTTATCTTTAAAGCATCTAAAGAACCTGAGATACTAAGAAACTTTGGAAACAGATGGGCAAGTCCCTTCACCCCATCGATGAGTTCAGGGAACCCCAGCCTTAAAAGCCCTGAGGCTTAAAACGTTGGAGACACTAAACAAGCACTGGGCAATTGTAATTAGCCACTTACACGCACATCAACCCTGCCTGCACTCTTCCATAGCAGACAAACTGCCCTACTTACAAAATCACCCTTAACTGATCTGCCAGAGGCAATACAGCCAGTCAGGGCCAGAACTGGATTAAAGATCTAGGGATTTCCAGTCCCCTGAAATACCCATTAAACTGTACCGCCCTGGTCTATTGCCAACTATTAGGAAATTACCCGAGCAAAGAGCATTCTAAAGAGCACTCCCAGACAGGCTCAAGCTCTGCTACAAGCCATATTAACTAAATGGATGGTTTGGCTGGGGAACAATGTTATAAATACTTAAGCTACAAATTAAAAGCATGTTTGAGAGCTGTGCTGTCAAGTTAGTTGTCATCATAGCTCCAGCATCACCAGTACATGAGCTTATTTCGTAACTAAAACCTCCAAATCCCACACATTGACCTATATTTGAAGTGTGGGTCTCTGGGAAAGTTACTGACAGTCCCTTGAAATTTGCCAGAAACAAGTGAGTCCATATGTATTTCAGGATAGGGGACCAGGCACCTGCTGCAAGGCTGGCTTCCCAGAGCTGGAGGGTAGCACAGCACCAGGAGATGTCCTCCCCTGGAAGGGAACCATAGGTTGGTTGTTCTGTTACCAGGCTCACAGGCAGGCAAGGCTCACCCCAGTTTGTCCCTCGCTGACCTAGGCAAGAGTAGCTCAGTGCAGTCACAGGGCCGTGATGACAGAGGTGAAGGGCTCTCCTTCCTAGCAGGGTCTGAGAATGCAAATCCACACCTGCAACAAATGACAGGCAGTGTGAGTGTGACAAGGCATACGAAGGGAGGTAATGCCACCTGCGGGCCACAAGGCACAATTATTTTCTGAAGGCAGATGCAGTTTGTTTCAGTCACATCAATCAGTGGAGTTAACAAACCTGCCTAGTGAATAAATGCTCACACTCAGCAGCTCACACTCTGCAGTTAGATATTCTTTGTTCCATTCAGGTGCATTGCCACTGTTTTTGCACTGGGAGCTCTCACAAGGAGAGAACAGTGTCCTTCAACAGGGACAAACTGAGGAGGCTCAGGAGCCTGGACTGAAGAGAACATGGCCAGACAAGGTGAGATTTCCTCCTCAGCACTCACTTTGAACAATAAAAAAAGTGATTAACAAATGACCTTTCATTCAGGACAATCAAGCAACCTCAGCTGACCCAAAGGCCTATCCATTGTGCAAATGCCAATTTCTGGGGAAAGAGCTTATTTAGTGGTAAAGCAACAAAAAAGCCTAAATGTCAGAGCCCACAGAACTAGTGCTTACAACTCTTCCTGTGTTTCTGTGGCTGATAAAGCACTGCACAGGCCTGATAAAAGCATTTCTAGATAATGAGAAAATAGGACTAAATGAATGAGGCTTAAAAACAGGGAAGTAAAAAAATTCAGAACCCTGTTTTTCCAATATTAATTTCTGCTATACCAAAAGTGGGAGAAACACTTAACAGTGTTTTTTGTTGCCAAGTCTGTATCAGAACTAATGTGAATACATTTCCCCCCTGAAATATGTGAGGCCATTTGGGTATTATTCTGTGGGCTGGGTAAGCAGGAAAGTGGAATGCTAAGCAGGTACAGCCAGAGAAGAACTGTGCTATCCAAGAATATTACCATATTTCAGGAAAAACTTGGCAGTTTCAACTTGACCTCTGTGTCTGACAACAAACTGTGCCTCGACAGCCTCGTGTGCTGCCTATTCCTTCTTCTGCTCTGGTCCCAGTAACTGCATGTGGCATGGTGCCTGCAAAGTCTTCTGTAGCTCCCAGACAGGTTAGCTGCAGAATAAACACAGACTTTTTAGTCTCTTTCAAAAGAGCAGTCTGATTCATTTTAGGTATCAAAGTCTCATATCTGTGCTTACAGGATGCTTGCAGACTGCATATATCACTCCAAGACCAGCTAAATAATACCTGCTTGTATCTTACCCTTGATTCTCTTCTATCTAATGATATTTATTCATAGCCATCCCTTGGAGGGAACATTAACTTCCGTTTTACTTTGGTATGTAGTCACTAAACACCACAAAACGCAGAAATTCTCTTCGCAATCCTTGTCCTTCTGTTAAGTTTGCTGGAAACTGACCCAAGCTTTTGGGGAAGAGGACAAAGATAGCATTGGACACATAAGCCCAGGTTCCTTAGGAGGCACAGACTTTGGGCCTCAACTCCAGCGGGCAGCTCAAAACCACGCTGCCTCAGCATCACATTCTTTTCCAGGAGGAGCTTTTTTTGCTAAATAAACCCAAACACATTAGTTCTAAAGTGTTGCTGAGAGGCCTCTTGGGAACAGTTTCCAGGTACCTCATGCTGCTGTTCTTCCTGAGAAACCATTTCCATGTTGGGCTACATGTTCTGCAGAGCACTGTAGTTTTCTCATCTAGTAACTGGAAGCACATTATTAGAACAGCTGTGTGGTTATTTCTTAAAAAGAAGGGGTTTTTTTTCATTTGAAAATCAACAGTGTCAACAAGCTTCCTGCAGGGCTCTTATGCCAATGCACCTTTCATTTCAAAGGACACCATCTGTCTTTGTGGCACATCCTTCTGTTTCCTGCTCTATACCAAGTAGGAAGAATCTTTAATAAACAAGGAATTCAAAACATGGGAGAAAACCAAATGAAAGCAAACAATTTGCCCAGTAGTAAAACACAAGCCATTTGCAGCATGAGGCAAAACAGCTGCTTGCCAGTGAACTGCAACACTACACAATAGTTAATGGAAGGAAGCAAAGAACAGTCAATCCATTTGCAGTGGTTGGGGAAACAGAGGAACAGAATGCTATTAGCCAGGTTGGAATTTGGCCAGGGCAACAGAGATAATGGTGCTTTATGAAAGGTGTCAAAGGATATTTCATGAACGCATCTGTTCAGGCCTGAACATTTACACTACAATTCAGCTAGAATACCTTGTATTGCTGCTGAGACAGTATTCCAGACCTAAATCAAGAAAGCAGCATGCCCTCTATCAAAGCAGCACAGAAACTATTTGTTCTATAAAAATCAAGATTTTCTTAATAGACTTGACTTACTCAGACTTAGGATCCCACACTCAATCCTGTCTGTAAACTAGCACCAGATACAGTGGATGAGACACGGAATGACTACCAAAATCAAGAATCGGAGACATGTATTGAGTTCCATTCTTGCTCTGGAGTCAGCATGGCCAGAGGAGGATGGATTGTGGAAGAGAGTTTCTACCTCTGATTAACAGACAAGTCACTCAGCCTCACCAGAATCCCCAACAACAGAATTTCAACCGTCTAATGGTGTTCTAAGATAACCAAGAAAAAGGCCTTGTCTACATACAGGGAAAAGCAATTTGAGGAAGTACACTCGAATCAGTGCTACAGAAAGTTATAAAACAGTGAAAAGAACTTGCACTCCAAGTGTATGTGCCGTTTACTAGCAACAGCAAAAGTCTTACTCCTAAATTGAACAGACTGCGCAGGGATTCAGGCCTTAGATAACCAGCCCCTTCAAAATTACCATTTTCATTGTGAACTGTTGCCAGTAAAAGTAATCTACTATGGCAACTCTCTTCCATTATAGACTTCCCCACTGTTTGCTCTAAAATCTTACTTTTTAAGTATACTTGGTCAGGAGCAGCCTTTCACCTTTTCCAAATACAGTCAGTACTCCATCCATTCACAGAAGTAACAGCATCAACCTTTAGTCTCTCCTGCAGCAGCTGCCTTGAGATGCCTCCAGCTGTCTCCTCACCAGATGTGCACTGTAATTGTTCCACCAGGGACAGTATCATTGTCCTTAAACGTCAACATCTGGCAAATCTATTGTAGAGACTTAAAAGATAAAAGCAAGTCAACATATCCTCATAGAAGACAAACTAGCTTAGAAAAAGTTAGTGAAAGAATTCTTTCAGCTGTGCTGGTGTTCTCTGACTCTACTGTCCTAATGCACAACAGACACCTTGGGTGTTGTGATTGATTGGTGAGCAACTACAGAGGGATTTTTCTTCCTGCCCACCTTTAGATTTCCACTTGGATGACAAACTTACTTGGAAGACATAGAAGTAGAGAAACAAATTAGTAACTCAGGTAAATACCCAAAGCTGCCTGTATTTTACATTCCTGTTTGCTTTGTTAAAATCTAGATCTCAACACACATGTTTAGTCTAATGTGTAATAGATCAATATAGCTGTTTAATCTGTGTTTCCAGTTTACTACTCAGGGGTCTTGTGCCCCTCACTCAAGACGTGTGGTGGCTTTACCAGGGCACGCAGAGACTATTCTCCTCACTGTTGCATCAGCTAAAGTCTTGTAGAGAAAGAGAAGGGAGGTCAGGTATTCTTCTGCAGCAGCTGGCAGAAGCACTAGAGCACACGATGGAGCAGCCAGTAAGTGTCTGAAAAAAGGCAACTGCAGCAGCAGAATAAATAGAAGACTCCTGAAATTAGAAACGAAACCAATCAGCCAAGTGTCAGTCATTCACATAATCCCCTCACCCTTCTCTAGGCCTAACAACTACAGTTTGTTACTGCAGGATGTCCAAGAGCAACACCACACCAAAATGAAGCCCAAAATGTCCTTCCAGGCTAAAGTTTGGAAAGGTAAGGATTTTGGATGCCAGTCTCAAGCAGCACACACATTTTCTTCATTTAATAAAGATCTTATTTAGAGTTTCAGTTCTGACAGAATTTTAGCTGCAAAGCACTTTTGGCACGTTCTCCTCAAGGAAAAAGTGCAGGAGAAGCTACTTCAAATCTCTGAACATCTAATGGATTGTTTACTACACAGCATGATGAACTCCACACTCAGCCCTGGTTTGACAGATGGCAGCATTTATGCCAGGGGATGTTTCATTACTCAAAAGAACACACTCACATTTCATCTAGACAAAAGTAATTTACCACACATTGGTTTATAAAACAGTCACAGGATTTATTGAGATAAATACAAACAGAAAGTTACATAGATTCTCTATTCCAACAAATGAACAACACTTCCAGAGTGTCCCCACTTAACTGGGCTCTAAACAACACTGTGTACAGACACAACTGCCACTGGGGCAGCATCCTGACTGATGCCAAGTGCATACCATGCACAACATACCAGTGAGGCTGAGTTCTAAGCAACATGACTAACATGCTTTGGACTACAAGTGTTTGATAATTTCCTATAGCATCCAAGCAATATTGCACCCACCAGCGTTTTCATGTTCCTTAGCTAGAAATGTTTAAAATTGAGATTCTAACAGCTGATAAGAAAGTGGTTCAACTACCTAAACTTTGCTCCATTTGGCTTTTAAAATACTTATATTTGCATAATTTAAAGAACCCAGAGAACTGTATACAAACACGCCGCTTTATTCATCCTTGTGTCCATTGGTCTAGTACAAGATGTAAAGTGCAGCCCTTAGACATGCTGAATCATTTGGTTTAGTTCTAAACTAGAAAAGAGACAAACCTTGTAGAAGGTAAACCTGTTTACTAGACCTGCATATTGTATATCAAAAACCCCTCATCCCAAAAGTACTATGACCCCATTAGAGCATGCAACTGTAGAGTTTTAAGTTTTAAAGTGCTCTACCGAAATCATATCATCTAAGCCAGACATAATTTCTGGAGCCAGAGAGGTACCAAAATACTGTTAAAACCATAGAACTTTGTTTAGTCTTTCAGTGAACTTCTATAGCTGGTGGCTTACTGTTTACACATACTCTAATTAAAAACTCTTAGTGAACACTAACCAAACATGCTAAAACAGATGGAGGCCTGTGTTTTCCAATGGATTATTGCAAGAAAAAGGTAACTATTTAAGAATATCTGACAAACAGAAATCTGGGTTGGGTTAATGTTCAAAGGATTTAATTTATATACAGTACATTTCAAACATACTTACATATACACACACTTAAAAAAACTGGTTCAGTGCTGAGAAATTTAATGAACTCATAATAAAAAACAGAAGTAAAACCTTGTCAGAAAGGCCTTAGAAAAGTTGAACTGTTAGAAAATACCAGTATAATGCCAGCATTAGAAAAAAGATATTACAACTAGGAAAAAGAAAAATTAACTCGAGAGGTCTTTTTGTTAAGAAATTGCAATCATAAAAAGTCTGTACTGAAGGATTTGCTTTAAATTATAAAAAACCTGTAAAAAATTAAATGTAGAATCTTGCAGAGTTTACTCAGTTTACATTGTTGCTATACCAGCAGTGATAACTTCTGCCTGCAACGTCCAAAAAGCATTTTGTGATCTCACAAGAAAACAATTTGTTACAAATACTGTACATATTATAATACAAGACTAGTTAAACTCATACAAAACTGAGCCCTCCAAAACCACAGAACCCAGCTGAGGAACCCGTTTGCTGTAACTGCAGACAAGCCAGATTTAAAACAGGACAAGAAAGAAAACAGTAATTTCTGTAAAAACCTTCACCTGTGTGAACTACTTACTAGTATAAGGAGTATATTTACTACTCATACTAAAGGGAGATATTTACACAGGTATGTCTATAATAAAGTATCATGTTCAGAGAAAGTAACTGTTATTACATGAAACCATTCTTTAGTATTTAACCACTTCTGAACAAGACAAAACTCCAATCCACAATCTAAGAAAATAAGACTTGGGGTTTTTTTTCAAGCCCCACATAAACTGCAAATCTGGGACACAACAGAAGTCAGGATCCACCAAAAAGTATCAGTTTATAATTTTCCAACTGGTCAGAAGCTATCTAATTTCATTAACAGAACTTGGGTCTACCTGTATATTCTTTCTTCTGAAACACTTGTTTCGACACACAGGAAAAGTCCTACTTCAGATTACAGATATCTGAAACCTTCATTTATCATTTGCCCCAAACCTTGCCATACAATCAAGAAGTCATAGAGCAAACTGTGTCACCACCTTTCCCCTGAACATTCGTTAGCGGGGGGTTTTCACAATTTAGAGTGCCTTCTTTTCCTTAGGAACACAGTAGTGACCAGTTTGGCATTTGAACGCTGGATCAGTTAAAAGGTGGGATTTTTTTTTTTTCAAATGAGGTGTATGTAAAACAAACAACAAAATCCTGTAAAATTCTGTAATACCCTTCTACAGATACAGCACATGCACTGAATCCCTCAGATGAGCTGGACTTTGCCAGGGCAGAATGAGTAACTTTCAGTTTGGGAAATGTACAGTCTACCTACCACTACGAGAGGCAGCAGTAAGGAAACCAGACACGTTAACTAACACCTGTAAAGGTATAACTCAGAAATCACAAATTAGTAGAAATTAATAGAAAAGTCACAATATACAAAGAATCTTGAGCTCTCTGTGCTTTGAAAAATATCACATTAAGTAAAAATGAACCATGCCTTAATTCTAGCAGAATAAAATGAAATTCCTTTGGAGCTCTTTTCCACTGATACAGAACAAAGTTCTTCATTGCTTTTTGATAAAATTCAAAACTATTCACATATATACACTTTTTTCAGTTAAAATGTAATACTTGAACAATACAAAAACTACAATGAATGTGAGGAGAGTATCTTCATGTAGGTTTGCTATAAAACAGGTTTTAAGGTTTAGAAACCATTTTGATCTTATAGTAGACTGCTCTACTACTGTAAATGTTTTGTTAAAAATAAAATATGAATTTCAATTACACTGAAACACTGAGTATGGTGTAGGACTTACATGAAATACTTAACTGCAGGTGAGATCAGTTATCACCCACATTTACAAAGAAACAAAAGACCAAAAGAAACTACTCATGCATATGAGACAAAAACACAGCCAGAGATGAAACATGGTCATGAAATGAAGACCCTAACAGTTCTAATACAACCTTTCCAGGTCAAGTAGGTAACAACAACCTTCTTATTCGTCCACATTGTTCATACTAACTGTGAACATAAGGTGAATAACCATTGTGATATTCAGTGTTTACTGCAGAGCACCACATTAGTTTTGTTTGTCAATGGTAGTATTGTCCATGTTACCCTGTTTAAGTTTTATGGTGGCAAAGAAGGACACATCTTGATCTCTGTCAGACTGCAGGGCTAAAATGGTCTCTTCTGCAGCTTCTAGATGAGGATTGCCAACGCTTTTAAAATAAGCTAGAAGGAGAGAAGAAAGAATTTTAATCAAAGCCAGAAGAATAAACCCTAAGGCATAAGAAATACAGAGGATGCCAAAAACATCTGGGGTAGCTCATCGAATGTATAGGCTCCTTAGAAAAACTACAGGAAGCTAAGGAAGGCGACAAATATGCCGCTTCTTACTCGCCTTATTAGGTGCTTAAGCATTTCTAAGAGAAATTATTTTTGCTGAGCCCTAAATCAAAAGCGTATCAACAAGCAAAAGCAAGCTCAGGAAGCTGCCGCTGTACAATGGGCTACAAAACACTCCCCATACTTTATTCTGAAAAAAAGATAGGAGGAGATCTCTGTGCATGTTCCTTTGACTAATCTGAGATCAGATGATTTTTTTGTTGTTGTTTTTAAAGAACTGTAGTACAGAAAACTGTAGCAGCAAACAGTTACGTTATTTCCTAGCTTAAGACTAAAATGATAAAGCAAACCATTTCAGAAAAAGCTGTAACAATTCACCTGAAGGACCCCAAATGCAACTACTGCATTGACAAAGGTTTGAAATATATCAAAATAATCTAATTTAGATTTAGAAAAAATATATTTAGAATAGCTTTGGAAAAAATATATTAGCCAAATACATGCTGGACGTCAAACCCAACCCTCACCAGTAACTGCAGCACTTCTGATTCTAAACAAGGCCGTAACTGCCCTCTAGAGGATGAAAACCCAGTTCTTAAGATTATCAATGCCAATTTCTGGCCCTTTAAGGATGATAAATATTCTAACACAGAAAAAAAACACAGTACACATTCCTAAAACTAAGTTTCAATGCAGTATCCCAGCTTACAAGGTGCAATTCCATTTTCAGTAATAATCAAACCAAACAGCCTTTTAAACCAATTGATAAAGAACTGCAGTGACAGAAAAGCCAGCATTTGTTAGATGTTAGCTCTTTGAAAGGACATTGATGACCACACCTTTCTCCAGTAACGTCTGCCTTAGAGCCTTGGCCAGCAGAACCCTTACGTTTGGCACGGGATCTGACGCAAGACTTAACAGACTAGGGAGTAAGTGTTCAACAAACTGGTCGACAGGCATACATTCTTCTTCTACTACAGCCTACAGGATAAACACAGAACAGAAGCAAGCAAAATTTATGTTAATAATACACTATTTGCCATTCCTTCCTATGCTGTCTTTAATTTAGCCTGGCTATTAAACAAATACACTCTATGTTGGTGAAGCAAGTACAACCTTTGAAATACTGTTATGAAAACATGTCTTACTGTTCTGAAGTTCATCTGAAGATGACCCAACAAGAGCAGCTATTGTTCTTTCAACTATATTTTAGGAAATATAGTTCTCTTGTCTGTATCACCCTTTTGCCTATCAACACTCAGTGTTTACTCCTCATTGCTCCTAAAGTAAGCATTTTTGGTTTGAATGAGTAAGTAGCAATAAGAAGCAAAATAGTTCTGGCATCCAGCACTCATGGGTAGTTTGAAGAGTGCTTGTAAACCTTTATCCAAGCATATCAAATTATTACAAAATGCATCTTTGTTTAGGACTTAATTCTTAGACTTTGCTTCTTTTGATGCCAAAAAGTAGAAAGATCAGCTATTTCAGCTGGATGCACAAACCAAAGCAAGGACCACAGATTCCAAACTGGACAGCCACATGCTAATACCGTTTTGTCTACATTGCTGAAAAACCCTAAACAGGCTCCAAATTAGATGCACACATAGAAACACAGAGAGAACATTCCAACCTGACAAATGAAGGCAAAAGCTTGTCTTCCAACCCACTTGGAGCAGTGGCGAAACCGCACCACGAGTTCATTAATGAAATTTAATCCCAGTGCATTTGCATTGTTTGCATAGAACTTCTGTAGTATTGCCACAACCTGGGAAGCAAATGGAGGGCGGGGAAATTAAAAGAGAGATGAGGCTTTAGTTGTAACCCTTAAAAGGTTAATAAAAAACCCTATTACTTCATCCTACAGAGGGATACCAAAACCTGTAGTCAGTACAATCAGCTGCACCTCCAGGACTTTATGAATACTGTGCTTATTCTGGAGAAAACAAAGTATAAGCTTGAAAAAAAAGGTGTTTGCTCAAGTGAAACAAGAAAACACTAAAAAGAACTTAAAACAACCATTAAAATAATGCCCCTTTCCATGGCACCATGAAGAAAATACGATTGAAGAAATCTTTCTCCTCATTCAGGATATCTATGGGATGATGGCATTATTACGAAGTGCATAACAAATTCAATTAAATTTGAGGGAAGATCAGCAATTTCTTTTTTCCCTCCAGAACTGGGGGGGAATCTCCCAAATGTTCTATATCCTGGTTTTCATCCAGTTGCTAAAATCATTTTGTAATTCAAATGCAACAAACAAATAAAGATTTTAGTATCTGTGCAAGTCTGACAATTCAAAATACTTTCTAAAGTTCCCACTTTTTCCCATACTGTTTACCATGTTTATTTAAACATCTCTATCTGCCCTACTTGTCTGAAAGAAAACAGTGATTTCAAGTATCCCTCTCAAAGATCATTTTCTTCATCTCCTGGCAGGAAGTGAACCAAGTCCCTACCAGTCTGAAAGAGATCCACCGGACTTCTGAAACTTTATCGGAGCAGAGAGTTAGTGCAATATGTCTTAAGTAGTCATAGACATCGTTGGGATTATAGAGCTCCAGTATCAGGATCAGCTGCCTGGAACACAAAGAAAGTGGTTAACTCTAGTAAGTGCAACACCAACCTGCTCTCATTACACAGGGAAGGATCATTTGGAGCCTCAAAAATGCCAGTTACTACAACGCACTTGAACAGTTTGCTCTTCTCTTTGCTTTCTAAAAGGTGCACACACCTACTGAAGAGTTACATGCTTTAACCCCTCAAGGAGCCCAAGAGAAACTTTTATCAAAAGTAGGTGCACCAATGAATCAAAATTATCCCAAATACTAACAAAAGCTACAACCAGAATACAACAGAAAGTTTCCCGGCAACTTCAGACCACTATTCTTGCAAAGCAAAAATGAAACGTTTACTTTGACATAGAAATCTACAGTTCAGCAAATAGTTTGTATCTTTGAACTGCACAGAACTCACTCTAGCCACACTACTGCCAGTATGCTACCAGCAGCCTGCACAAACCAATTACAAAGCAACAGCTCTCCACTAGATGTCAGGGAACTGCTGTACAACACTCCTGCATCACCGGAGTGGGATTTTGCTGTGCCAAACTACAAAGTGACAGCAAAACCTCAACAGCCCAAACAAAGAAATGAGATAAACATGAAGGTCAGATTTTGGCTGCAAATGACGCCAACAAACATTCTTTGAGTGCTTCAGATATGTAGAGAAGGAATTGTAGGATGTTACTTTATCTCCATTATATACACAGTCATGTGGAAACACCAAATTAATAAACTATTTTTAAGAGCTTTCTTTCATAGACATAAGAAAGACTTTCTACATAACATTCCACTTGCTGTTACAAGGCAGTCCAGAACTAAATCAGATCTGCAACCTCACTGAAGAGTATCTTTCAGATTGTCATTTTTCATGAGCTGCAAGTGAACAAGCTCTCCATTTTAGTATAATCGCAGACATTTAAGTTTGTCACACCTGACTGTCACATAACTTGCCAAAAAAAAACCAACCCAAACAGGAACAAAAAAAACCACAACGGATTGTGGCTTTGACATTCAGTTCCTTAATAAAGAAGGGTTGTAAACTTTTAAATCTCAATTAGGATGTGTTAGCATATAAATGTAACTGCCTATTTCCAGATTAGTATTATAGATTAAAAATCAGAAGTTAACCAAATTACATACTCCGCCAGCTCGTAACGAAACCTCCAGTTCCTGCTGTTATCAGTCACCACAAATTCTTGAAGTTGATAAAGATACTCTCGCCTTTTGTCTGCATGAAGTAACTAAAAGAAAAACATTACTAGTATAAAACTGGTAACATTCCGTACCTGCAGTTCTCTGCTGTATTACACTACTCATACCTATGTGCATTTTCCTACTTGAAAGCAACCTATCACTGACAAGATGCTTACTGAAAATCATGCACAATCAGCTGAGTGCCTGGACACACAGAACTAACATCCAAAAGAGTCATGACTTCTGCAAGGATACCCATCAAAGCACCATCTCTGGGCATAAAACCAAGCAACCAAACACTAAGGATTTGTGTGTATTATGCAGCAACTCCCAGCCCCAAACACAGATTATTAATGGTCCAGCTTTCTAACTCAGCTGCACAAAATACTAATTCCTTCACAAGAATTAATAACAGCTAATTGTGTTAGTAAACCGTTAGGAGAATTTACAAGCACATTTACAAAGTCTTTCCAGTCTTGACATTTTGTTGGGATATGACACAGAAGAGACATGGAGAAACCTTAAAAAAGCCACAGACACCATACACGCGCACAGAACAGCAGTAGTGTACAAAACTAAACTAGATATTGGTTCCTGCACATCTCATTAAAAACACTTTTAATGTAACAGTCAGAAAAAAATTATCTTGATAAATTAGATTACCCTTTCCTACCTTCAGGAAGTCATACAGATGTTTAAGGACACCAATACGCACTTCATCCAGATCTTTCAAGAATCCATTGAAAATTGGCACCAGGTCAGCAGCTGTTAGCTGATCCCCCAAGATAACTGCTAGCTCATGTATGGAGAAAGCTAGTGTCCGACGTACCTTCCACTGCAAACAGCATAAGAAGTGAACTAGATTAGGCACCAGAACTAAAGCAAACAAGCTTTTGAACTACACCTGTGTGAACATTGAGAGCAGAAGAAACAGGACTAGTTACACAGCAGTAGAAAACCATATGAAGTCTGACTTAAATCTTGACTTTCACATTTTTAGTGCACATTTAAACCCTTAAGTATATAACTGAACAAACAAGACAAAAAGGGTTCTGATTTATCATTATTTTTTTACCTGTACATCTGAGGCCAGTGTCTCATATGTATCTTTCAGACAGTGCCAGTTCTGCCTGCCTAGTGTCAAGGCCACTCCAGGAAGACTATACGCACAGTGTTTGGCTATTTCAGTATCAACAGTCTGGGCTCGAGCTGGGTCGGTCATTGACAAGTACTGGTCTAATAAAGGCTGAGGTATGATATCCTATAAAGAAAGACAGCAACACACATTTTAAGAACAGAAAGGAAATACGCTTGTTGTTGCTACAGTATTCTCTTGCTACCAACCAGCTGGCAGCAAAACAGAGTGGCAAGACCCATACTTTTTTGGGCCAACTTTACAAAGTGACTCCTCATGATCCTCTCACTAGGATATAGCAGTCAACAGTGAACAGTAATTATTATTTTATTAACATGTTGCATCAAACCAAACTGAAACTGCCTTTTTTTCTGAAGACAAACAGCAAGTCCAGCGACAAAACAGTACAGTTACTGCCCACCTTGGCTGTACAGATTGCATCTGTGCACCAAAAAGGCAACAGCATTTTTCTTGCTTTCCAATTTAAAACAGGATTTTGCTCAAGTGCCCAGAGCACTCCTTCATGCTCTGCAACTGATCAATCGCAAAAGATATCACTGTATTAAGCATCAAAGGAACTGTATCCAGTACTCCAACAAAGCAGTTGCTATTTTAACCACCTGTAATTTTGACTTGTCATCATCCAGTTGCAAATTACTTTCTTGCTCTTTCTTTAAAAATACACTGGCTCCTCTGTGTTGTTCCTCTGAGTTCTGTAAAAAGACACACTAGCTAGTGAAATTACAATTACTGCTGGTTAGGATATTTCAAAGCATCACGCTACAGAACAATGCAATTCAGATACAGAACAGCCTTTTACAGACAAAGCCTTATTCAGTGTGCTTATACAAGTACAGAAAGAGAGTCGTGCACTAAGGAAAACACTATTAAGACCATACCAGCAGGAAGGGGAACAGTAGTCAGATTTACTTCTAAAAACCACCCCATCTAATTCAATTCAATAAACCCAACATTCATACAGATTTAGGTTACTTTTACTATACTCTTAACTATATTTTATTCTTGGCATGCATTTAAGTTATATTAAGACATTTTAGCAGTTGCTCCAAGTCAGTCAGTATCAGGAAAGAAACTTTACTTGGTTTTGATACTGCTGGAAACTCCCAAGCCTATGAAGTTCTGAAGCATACACCTCTCTCCAAATATTAGCAAGAAACTTCAAAGTAATTAAAGGTTTAAAACTTCTAAAACATACAGAAGTTCAAGCAGTTCACACATCATTTTACATTTTTGTTTCTAAACAAAAAGAGCTTTTCCTTATTTTTCATTATTAGCTCCAGCAACATTAAATACTGTGCAAACAGTTCTTTTTACTCCTATCTCTACATTATAATCAAGAAGTAGTAATCAGGAACTGTGTATGTGTCACCACCTGATTCAGCCTCCTGTCTGGTGATAAAAGACTAATTTTAGATTCATCACAGGAAGAGGTGAGATTATTTGCTACATTTCATCTAAAAAAAAAAACAAACCCAAACCCCAAACCACCTACAAAACTACTGCAAAACTTTCACTCTTAAGTAATCAGCGTGCAAACAGAAATAATAACCCTCAATAGCTTTTCTTTCTCTTTTTTAATTAAGGTAGCATACAACATTTCTGGACTAGTAACGTTCAAAGGCTTTAGATCAGAAGCAGATCAATTATGCCAGGGACTACATGAATACACACACTACTAAAGCAGGTAAGAATTAATTTCAGAAATGGAACACAACGCATACTTACTGTGCTTTTCAGTACACAGGTGGTAGACTGGTCACTGATGTCGTCCTGGGGGGCACGGGATGAAAGAGTGTCCTCCTTCACCTGGCTGCAGGCAGCATCTGAAACAGTTGTTTCATCTGAAATAGTTTTGTTCTCCAGTTCGTCACTGCTTTCCTTCATTTTTTTGGTCTCATAGTCACCAACAGAATCAAACTGAGCAGCTCTGAGAGCAGCAGACAGCACTTGGACCTGAGCTGTATAAAGCAAAAGAAGACTCTTTACTCTCTTCTGCACTTAACAGCATTCAACTTGTAGTTAGTTAATCTAGAAATGATGTATTAGCAAACATTTGCTCTTAGATGCCCATCATTCTTCCACAAAACCAGCACAACTGAAGAGCAATGATTTGGAGGCATTAACAATTTCAGTAGAACCATTCTACCAATTTCTACTACTGAAAGGTATGTCCAATAATCCCCTGTAATGAGGCATCACAGCATACTGGCTCTCCTCCCATTCTTCATACTGTCAAACTTGAATACAAGTTCTTCTGTTCTACTCTTTAATTGATTCTACTACTTGGAAAAGACATCAATATGCATTTAAACATTTCTGAGAAAAACTTCATGCAGAGGAGGGAATTAGTGAAACCATCTCAATCATTTTGCAGAAGTAGACATAAAACAAAAGGTCAGGTTTACCAGTATCACCAATGTTAGGACAAACTGTATTTGCACGTATCTGCACAAGCCTATGACAAGTACAGTGTTAAGAGGAAACACCCAAGCATTTTAAGGATGAAGAGTACCAGATGAATTCAGCTGATAACAGGCAGCTCTGATCCTAAACCCACAGTACTTGGTTACAGTACTTAAAGATGGTTTCAACAAATTTCAACAAGCTCTTTTCCCTTTTGCAGTTAGATCAAATTTATTTCTCATATGAACACAAAATAGGAACACTTCCCCACCTGTTCTGAAAAGAACTCAGGTCTTGTGAAAGAAGGCTGTTGCCTATCTTTCTACTGTAATCACTGCCAATTAAAACACAGTCAAAGGCTTTGTAAAGGCTAGGAGAAAACATGCTCAGAGGAAATAGATTTTGCTGTTAAGAGTCTTACCTTGAACATCTGGATCATCTATATGCTCTTGTAAGCTTTCTAGAACTTTTTTTATTTCACTACTAGCAACACAGTTATTACATGGCACTGAACAACTATCTTTATGCTTTTCAGTCTTGAACTGAAGCAACTCCAGATCCTGACTTATATCAGGCAGAGGAGGGCGCCAGTATAGAAAAGTATTAAATACATCCTCAGCAGACTGTAGCCTTGAGTTCATTCCAGGAAAACTGCTGTCCTTAGTGACTTGTATGACACCAGCAGCAACTCTGTCACCCAGAGACAATCGAGACCCATCTTCTCCAGGATTGGTACAACAATATGAACTTTCCTCCTGCGTGTCTTTATTTAGGTTCTCAACAGAGAGCTTTGTATGAACTTCAGCTGAAGTCTCTTTAGTCGATGATTCTGGTTTGATTTCCATTGGTTGTTCTGAGCTGGTAACAGACACACAGTTATCCAAATAAAACTGAAAATTCTCTAATAAGTTTTCAGTGAAATACTTCACAAAACCCAGCATCAACTACCTAAGTTTATTTTCTCTGCAAAAACACAGAATTTGTTACAACTGGGCTTTACTTCACCAGTTTTCCTTTTACCCTCCTGTGAAGCCAAAGTGAGCTTTTCAATGTAACGGATATACTCAAATAGACACATACGTGTCCTCACCCTTCATACCTTTTCTAGAACTATATTCTCAAATTGAGATTTTTAGTCATGAAAAGCAACAAAAATAATTATCTTTTTCTCTTCCACTACACTACATCATCTTTCCTTCCCATGATTTTACCTGGACAGTGTAGCATTTGTACTGGAGGACATTAAAGTTTTATTGTTGCTTGGCTGACAGGAATTGGAATTCACATCTTGCATTGATTGTTGGATACTCAGTGTCCCATCTTCTTGAATGTAAAGACCAGCACTCGAAGGGTTAGCAAAGGTAGAAATAAATGGGCCAAGAGACTGAAAAGCAGCCTGACGAACCTGTAATAGTATAAAGACAACAGTCAGGATTCACACAATTCCCACAGACTTAATGCTGGAAAATAAAAATTTGATTCCATTTTTTACTAGGAACCAATTGGTTCATTCTAAATAACATAACCAATTACCAAGTAAGTGACACCTAAGGAAAGAGTGTTAGAATATTAAGCATGATCTACAATCACAGAAACATTTTAGGTGTTAATAAGTTTGATGGACATCACTGTCTACTTCAAGACATTTAACACAAGCAACATTCTCAGAAGAGTGCTTCCACTTACATAAAAAAAACCTGTTGATAGAAATTTTAAGTAATGAGAGGAAAAATAAGATACTATCTTAGAGAAGAGATTAGATTTCAGTAGATTAGACTCTAATCTCAGCAAATTTAGAGAAGTTTTACAGCACACTCCTGACTTGCCCATTAATGGGCAAGATCTACCTAGGAAGATGCATTAACTATAGAGCGAGTGACTTACCCATCTGCAAGTGTCACTAATAAGACTGATAAACAGTGGGGATAGTTTGCTTCTGCGAACTTCTGGGGATGTGGTATAAGACACTGCCATAAAGCATTCAGCACAAGCTTTTCTCATTCCCCAAACACTATCAGAACAGAGTTCAAAGAATTTGGGAATCTGCCAAAAAATAAACAAAACCAGTAATTAAAAGCTAAACAGGCTGCAGCAACTTGCTATCAAGTTATTTGTTTGGAAACTCTAGACAATGACAACTCAACAGAAAAATAAAGTAAATGAAACATAGAAGAAATAAGGACAGGTTAAAAGTATAGATTAACTAAGAAAAGAGAAAAACTGTCTCCCATTTACTTCATCGGATTTTAGGTATAATTATATGCACTAGGAAAGAATAGAAAGTATTACTAATGGCCTATTTTTCCTGGAACTTTAAATTGACTGATCATCTAGTTCAGGGGAAAAAGAGATTAATTCTGAAATGTGTGTATACATATGCTGTCAGTTACATTTTAAAAAGTACTTTTCAAAACAACAATTTTGCATTTTTAGCCATTCCCAGTTTTGCTATAATTGCAACCAAAGCTTTAGCCAAATCAATTAAAAACAATTGCATGTACACTGATTAACTTACAGAGAAAATAATACAAGAACTCATTACCAAACTTTTTGAACTGAGAAATTCAAGTTCTGTCAATTGATTTTTACATACCAGCAGTCTTTCTGTGGCTTCTTGCCCAACTGCATTACAAATGTCACCAAAATTAGCTGCACAAATCTAAGAAATAAGAAAAGTCATTAATAATATTCTGGCTCTTTCAAGTGCATTAGTTTTATTATCAACTTCATCATGCATTATTTATCCCATGTAACAACTGCATACATTCGACTATTCAAATTTCAGCCATGTAACTACATCCTGTAATATTAACTCATCCTGAACAAAGACTCATTAGAGCAAGCTTCCGTAAGCCACATGCCCTTGAAATCAATAGTAATAAAGGTTTCTGCATGAAGAACATCACCTAATTCAGTAATTGGTAAAAGGGACAATAAGCCTACTGGAAAGTTTAAATTACTTTGAACAGCAGCTGTCAAAACCAAAGCAGACTGAGCATGATACGAAGGTCAGGACTTATGTGTACTGACAGAACTATCTTTGCTCTGGCTGTGACTGGCTTAAGTACTTTGCTGAAGCAAAGTTTAATCAAGGTCTCAAGTTAGTGCCATTTACAGTACATTACAAATGCTATAATTAAGGCAAAATGGACATCCCCTCATGCTGGAAAAAATATGCTGTCAAAATCTGAAATCAATTAAGATAGGGTTGTGTTAGTATAGGATTTATTCATTCTTTTTTAGAAAGCCATAATGCACCTCAAATTCCAGCAACTGCAGCTTGTTAAGGACCAAGCTGAAGCTCTGCGTGACTCTTAAGAAGTCTTAAAGTATTTAGTAGACTTATGCTACAAATTTCCTTTTGTACTTGACCATGAGTTAAAAGTAAACCTTACACTTCAGGGATTTCTTTCAATAACACCAGATTATTTATTTATTTTTTTTAAGGAAGGATGTCTCGGATATCTATTACTTTTGAACTTCTGTTTTGCAATAAGATGGTGGAGATCAAGTAATTTGTTTGCATCCCATAAACAAGCATGGTGGCCTAAAAAAAAAAAAGTTATCCAAAACTATTAAATGTACAAGATCATTTTAACTGCTACACCAAAGCTATTCACCAAGGACTGTTACCTGTTTCTTTACTAAATGAGAGAAACTATAACCGTGTAAATACAACGGCTCTTCCAGAAGCTGAAGAGTTCATCAGCTAAAGTTATGACTAAATTATTCAAGAAGCTATTTGAACAGCAACATAGAAAATCATTTTTAAGTGGCTTAGGGTTGAAAACACACCAACCTTTCGGACTTGAAACAATTTCCCATCACTGCAGAGTTCACAGAAACGAGGAAGCAGCATGTGCTCAACTGTTGTTCTGCTCAACATAGAAGCCATTTTACAGATTATCTAGAAATCAAGAGGGGAATATGTGTAAGGAAAAGAAAAGTATAAAGCTTGTAAGCACAGCCAAATATTCCTCCTAAAAATTACCTCCAAGACAGCAACTACCATTAAGTATGTTTAACTGCCATACACTATTCATACTATCACACACCTGTTTGATGAGAAGCACAACTATAGCTTTAAAATCATTCTGGGCCTGATGAATGCAACATTTTCGCATGTAATTCATTGTCTTTTTTATCCAGTTAAATACTTTCAATAAGTACATTTTCAAGGTGTTTTACAATGTGGCAGATACTGGTATTTTGTACAGAGAAGACAAAAGTTCCATTGCACTAGCCAGTACACAAAATCATAATCTTTAAGCATATTAAAAATATCTCAAGATTAAGCATGCAAATAAGCTCCTCGGCTTTATCAGGACTATTCAGATACTTAAAAACAAGCACAGTCCCAGCTCTTTACACACTTGTACAACAAGATAAAATACAAGTTTGCCATGCAACACAAGAGAACGTGGAGTGTACAACAAAATAGTTATGTATGTGAGCTAATGTACTCCTTACAGGAATGATGCCCACAAATTTTAGGAGTTACCATCACAGCAGAACTAAAGTTTGTAACATGCCCATTAATTTAGCTTTGTCTGAGGAACTGTCAATTTCAACTCCCATTACAAACCTTGTTTCTGCTGTGAAAATCAGGTGCTTTGGATTGCATGTTTCCTTTCAGCTTCCACTTTCTGGGATAACTTGCTGCAATTCTTACATTTGCCAAAGTAAAAAGGAAGGAGCTCCTATGCACCTTTCTACTCAGCTGCTCTGCCTGTAGCACCAGGAATTTAACACTTACGGAAGTGTTGCCAGATTAACAGTACTTGTATTTACTCTTTCTACCTTCACAAAAATAAGCTTTATTCCTAGAAACGTTTGCCTTTGAAATAGAATGCCAAAGAAGAACTAAGGAAGACACCATTTAAGGACTTTCCAACAAATCCTCAACCTCTTAAAATGCATCTGGTGCTCAGCAATACCCAACTCCCAAATAAGGAAGAGGAAAATGTAGCTGGTAAAACTGTTTTACAGGTCAAGTGTTAGATACCCATGATGAAATGTAATTACACACCAGTACTTTTCTGTGGAGTCAAGTGATTTTTTTGAAAATGGAAAGGGCTTGTTTTTTTTCAAATGCCTACGAATTAAGATCAGGTCATCACTTCTACTTTTGCTCTACTGAGTTTCACAGTAATGTTTTACATGTAAAGAAACTGTTTGAGAACATAATCTCAAGAATTTTAACAAGTCTGCCAAGAACCAACTGCATTTTAAAGCTATTCAGTGCTCAACACTACAAATGACTAAGAAACCTACATATTCAAGGCTTAACAGCTTAGCATACTTCAGGTTAAGCTGTATCACAACAGCAGGCTCTCAATTCCCAACACAACAACTAACAAATAGGGAAAGAATAAAACAAACCAAAATAGGAATGGTATAAAAAGTTTAAGTTCAATGATTCATGTAAAGCTCTCAGGACACTAAGACTGCAAGTACATTTTTTGTTTTCTGGGCTTTATGCTCTTCAATATTTCACACAGTTGTTATATTCTAGGAGTTTTATAGTAGCATTGCTAAAAGACAGAGAACAAATGTGACCAAAAAAGAAGATAAAGCTACAGGCTGGGCAGAAAAGAGATTCAGAGCAGCCCTGTGGAGAAGCACTTGGGGGTGTTGGTCAATGAGAAACTTAACACGAGCTGGCAGTGTGTGCTCGCAGCCCAGGAAGCCAACTGTATCCTGGGCTGCATCATAAGGAACATGACCAGCAGGTCAAAGGAGATGATCCTGCCCCTCTACTCTGCTCTCGTGAGATCTCACTTGGAGTATTGTGTGCAGTTCTGGTGTCCTCAACATAAAAAAGACATGCAACTGTTGAAACAAGTCCAGAGGAGGCCACAAGGATGATTAGGTGGCTGGAGCACCCGCCATATGGAGACAGGCTGAGAAAGTTGGGGTTGTTCAGCCTGGAGAAGAGAAGGCTGCATGGAGACCTTGTAGCAGCCTTCCAGTATCCAAAGGGGGTCTATGAGGATGCTGGGGAGGGACTCTTCATTAGGGACTGTAGTGATAGAACAAGGGGTAGCAGGTTAAAACTTAAACAGGGGAAGTTTAGACTGGATATAAGGAAGAAGTTCTTCACTGTAAGGGTGGTGAGGCACTGGAATGGGTTGCTCAGGGAAGTTGTGAATGCTCCATCCCTGGCAGTGTTCAGGGTCAGGTTGGACAGAGCCTTGGGTGACATGGTTTAGCGTAATGTGTCCCTTTGCATGGCAAGGGGGTTGGAACTGGATGATCTTAAGGTCCTTTTCAACTCTAACCTCTGATTCTATGTGACCAAAAAAGAAAAAAAGTAAAAGATGTAAGAATTCTTCCAAATTTACTTACATTCACAGCTTCCACCTTGTACTCATCATCACTGTCAGGAGCAGAGAGGTCCAACAGAATTGGACACACCTTATTTTCAATGTCACTCTGAGCAACAAGGTCTTGTTCTAGCAGTATAAGCAGTGCTTCTTGACCTGCCTTTCTAACCTATTAACGTGAGCAAACATACATCACTATGAAAACATTGATGCAAAACCCACAAAAAGCATGTTCTCAATGAACACACAGATACAAGTTAAAAGAAATAAACCACAAACAGAGAAAGCTCTCAGTTTTAACTTCATAAGGAATTAGTAAGAAATGCAACAGTTTAATATAATCATTAGGTGACATTTCATCAAATTCTGAAGAGAATCCAAAAAGACAAAACCAGGACTTTTAAGTCATGCCTCTTGTAACAGACTGCATCAATATGCTGGTAGGCAGATCCTGTAAGTTTCCCATTATCTGCTATAAAACAACCCCTTAGACCTCCCCAGCAGAATGTGCTGAAACCAAAACACAAAGCTCTACATAAAAACTGGGTACCAATCAACACGGAATTTCCTATTATCTGTTCCTCATGCCTTAAATTCACTGAACCACACAGATTTTTTCCAATGATTCAACTTATGCGGTCTGGTTTTCCTACCTGATTGTTGACATCTGTGAGGTATCTCACTACTATGGGCATAAGGTACTCAAAAAATGCTGTTGGGAATTTTGGTCTATTTTCTTGCAGAAAAATAGCAATAGGAGGTATTTGTTCCATCAGCTCTGTACGTACAGTTGGCTCTAGCAATAAAAAGAAAGTCAAAACAACATCAGTAAGTGTGAAATTAAGATCAAGTATCTTAAGGAAAAAATGTAGCCTTTTTTTGTCTAATGCTTTCACAGCAGCAGAAAATTAAAATATTCAAAGAAATATCATCACTGAGATTGCCCCTTCTTAAAGGAAAACTGAGTAAAATAGAACAGGCTTACATACATCACAGTCCAGAGACTTGGGATCCCAAATAAATCAAAAAAAAATGAGAGCACTAGCTAGAAAACCCAATCACCATGAATGTATGCACATGACGTATTAAAACACAACCATACTGTACTACATACACCACACATTCAGGTGTAATTAATTCCTTGAAAAATATTACTTTGGGCCCTATACTAAGTAAGAGCCTTCATTTATACAGCCACTATGCAAAATGCTTCAAAACAGAAGGAAAAAAAATTTATGGACAGATATTGCTGTGAGATGATTTAGTTCTTTTCAAAAAAGAAAAAGTTATTGCCATCTGTATTTCAGCTAATGTAAAATGACAATAATAATAACAACAACTTTCAAACCTGCATCTTCAGAGAGCCTGACCACTATTTCCATTACAGTCAGGAAGTCTTCTTCATTATTACTGAAATCTCGAAAGACATCCAAAAGACCTCTGGCAATAATCTGCCTGTGAAGGTAATAACATATTAATTGTTTTAATATCCTGCCAATGACAAATAGATGTGATGTGAGGGGAGCTTATCAAATGCAAATGGGCAGCATAAAGACAACCAGGCTCTTCTCTGAGCATTCAGACATGCCAATTATAAAGTTTCCCCATGTCCTAACATAAAGATGGAATCGAGAGATCTTATTCAGATAATCAAGAATGAAAACCTCTTTTTATGGAAATGATACACAGAAGTTATTGAAACAAATAATATTAAGTGTGTGCTTAGGAGAACAACAGAAGTAGTGACACTCTATCACCCATGATGCTATCAGTCAGTTATCATCAAGTTTACCTGTTAAATATGTTATCGCTGAAGGCATATTTTTCTAGACGAGCCAGTGGAGTTAAGTTGTCCTGGCCAGGAATATCCAAGAATGCAGTTATCCTCATGCTATCACAGTCTGGTCCATAATCTTCAAACCCAACTTGAAAGACAAGAAGAGTAACCAAAATACAATAAAAATAAATCCAAGAGCCACCAAGAGATGCAAAATACATTACACCAATAATTATTTCTTTTTAGAACTATTCTTCAAAGGCGAAGTATCTGTACAGCACTGGAAACAGCTTACAAAATATATAATCTTAGGTGGCTGTACTTAACCAAGTCAAGAACAAAACTTCCACATAGACCTGTGTTCAAGCTTTGAAATTTAGTTCATTTCAACTGTCAAAATCTTTAGCTTTTAACACTTTACTTCATAATCTGAATGGACTAACCACATGCACAGAGTTAATAGGGCTCAGCTGACAAAACCACATGCCACAAACTGACTAACACATTCAAAAGGGAAGTCCTATTAAAAGAAACTGAAATTTTAACAATGACAGAAAATCCCAAACTGTATTGCTTTAAAATAGCAAATCCTTGGGTCTGTTTCAAAGTTACCAGAATACATTTTTCTCATTGTAGTTACTGGGTCCCATGTATCTAAATCAGACTGGTAGCTTTGGGAAAAACTTCAGCTTTGCCTTACTTGTGAATATTCTGGGAGCTTTCTACTGTGGACCTACCAACTACAAGCTTCCTATGTAAGCCTACTCTTTTGGAAGAGGAAAAAAATAAAATCTTTTTTGTATTTGCAGCTTCAGATCTGACAATGAACTTTGGCTTTAAACTACATTACTATCCATTGTAAGCCACTTCTTTTTTATATAAAAAGAAATCTCTATTGCTGAGAGGTACCTGGCCTCACCTTTTTCCTACGGAAAAATTTCCTATTTCACATATAAAACTCTGCTTTCCAATTACTTAGCATGAGCCAAAACAGTCTCAGAAACACAGCTTATTTAAAGCAGAAATCACCTGAACATATTTACAGCAAAATGTTACACTTGGATAAAGCAGACTGGTTTAAGCAAGCACAGGGTCTCCAAGTGCTAGAAGACTGGATTAAAAGACTACAGCAATTCTCAATTCTGCTGTTCTTGCAGACAACATGCTCTGAACAACAAGTTCAAAAGGATACAAATAGAAGAAAACTGTGGGATTAGAATAAATGTTCACATTTCAATTGTTCATATAGATGCTACAAGTGAACCCACAGCTACGGGATCAGAAACATGCCAATTATTCATGGCTTTTTATAATTACTACACATTGTACTGGCCCCCTTATTTGCATTCAAATGGTTATTACTGTTTCTAGTGGCTACTCTTCAGATAGTTTTAAGTTCTGTCAGGTTCAAAAAATTTATCTCTACAAGCGTATATAATTTTATCACGCAGATCTGTCTGGAATTGATTTGTCCACATGCTCTAGGGCAAGCTTTCCCACCGAGCATAGTATCTGAAGATACATCCAGCATTTGCTGCTTCAAAGGAAGCCTAATATATCACTGAAAGCAGTTATACAATGTACACAGGAGTCTGAATTTCCTCTCTGAGGTTGCCACAAACTCTCCATATCCAAACCTAACTCTGACCATCCTTATAGCTATGCAACTGTAACATGTATATATATTTTTGAAAATCCACACAAGTTGGACTCTTTCACTAGCCAATTTTTGTGCCAAGCCATGTGTTATACACAGAATCATTTATTAGGGCTAATAAAAATAAATATACTTGCCATTAATTTTCTTTAGTGTCCACCTGTTCTTGAATTAAGAAGCAGGTTTAAAACTGCAGACTCTTACAAGTTCACTTTAAGTATTTCAGACTTCCTACCAATTCAAACAACAGTGAAGTAAATTCTGACTACAACACTAAACCTGGGACTAATTCTGAAAACACAATGAACATGCTTTCATTTACTGGAGTGGTTCTATCACTCATTTAAATTAGCTAAGCACACACCAGTGCTTCCTGGACCAGAAGGAAAACAGAACAACTAGTTATGCTCAGAATCAGGAGAGTTAAATACATGTTTTTTCCACACACTCTCAGTACACAAAAGTAACAGTCATGGCAGAATCCATTTTGTCCTCTCTCAAGAATTTTATCTTTCCATGCACAAGATAAGCAGCCATAGGTACCTACAAGTGTCAGAATACACTGGAGTACTAGAAAGCAAATTACATAAATAATGAACCAGTATTTCTTATCTAACATTATTTCATAGGTAAATCAAACATCCAGTATTTTTGCTTCTAACATCATCAAATGAGCAAGCTTGAAACCTGTCCACCTATACATGAGAATAAAAGTGACAGTATTCACAGCTGAGCTAGAGTTCACTATGCTTTAGTTTGACCTACACTCAAAAGCTGCTTAAATCCTGTGACCATGTAGGTGTTTCTTACAGGCTCTAACCATGCAATTCAACACCATTAGCTACTATCACTATCCACTTTTCCCGATACAAAACAGTAAATACTTGTGCAGAGTGCAATGATTTTATGAACTCAAGGAGGCTATTTTCTCCCCCACTGTTTCTAGAAGGAACAGCAATTTTTAAAATACATTTCTTTCTTGTACAGAGGGTGTAGTTAAGTTTGTTATTTTTGCAGGTGCCCCAATGTCTCACCTTACAAAAGGTGAGTTTCAAACTGTATTCAATTCATTTAGGCAGATTTTACTACTGCTTTTCCCTATATTCAAATGAATCTACCAGACTCTCCACTTGTTCCAATGGAATTGATCTTCAATGTGCATTACACTATTTCTCCAGTTTAGTTGAGAAAGTAAAAATCCAGTTGCAGTGATTTATTTCACTGAGATTTTCCTAAAAGGCATCATGAACTCTTTACCAAACTGGTCACCAGATTTGCACAACAGTATCCCAGTCTAGATGGTACACATGAGCTTTGCTGTAACACGGTAGAAGACAGCTTTCAATACCAAAACTCTTAACTACATTGTCAAAATAACCAACTTAATCAAAGAATATCTTTAAGTCATAAAATAAGATTTCAACAGTGTTCTAAAACGCACATTTATAGTGCTCATCCTGAAATTGATAGTTTCTTTTACACAAACTTTAAGTGACCCATGAAAAAGTTCATTAATTACTGCTTATGGCAAAATTTTCTTCATCTGAATGTTATTAGTTTAATGACTTGAACTAGTTTTGCCTACTAGCACTGAATTTCTCAATCAACTTACCACAGAAATGATTACTAATAGAGAACAAACACTTAAGTCAGCATGATGGTCACCCCTGGTTCAAGGCCATCATATAACAGAACACTATAGGAAGCTTGCATTTATTTCCACTGCTCGCACTTTACTCACTCAGCAAATAGAACTAAAATGACATACTAGTTGTGGTTGGGGATTCTCACTACAGAGAGAGGAAAATCTGAGAGATCACGTGGAGCCATACAGAAAGACCCAATCAATTAAAATTGCTGATCATTAGCACTATCAAGAGCTTTGCTTGTGATGCTTTGTTTGGTTTTGTGTTTGCTTTTGGGGTTTTTTGATGTGGGTTTTTGTGGGTTTTTTTGTTTGGTTGGTTTTGTTTTGTTTGTTTTTTTTTTTTACTTAGGGCAGAGGGGAAAGATATTTTCAACTCTTAAGTAAAGGAGTACAGCAACAACTGTTGCAGCTCTACTACTAGAGAGCTCACTGCAAAATAGGACTTAAATCAGCATAAGCACATTGAAATGTATCTGTTAGAGTCCCCCTCACTTCAACCCTGTTCAACACACTTTTTTTGTTATCTAAGGTAATGACTTCTTACAAACTGCTTACTGCAGTAAGCAAATGCAAGAAATAATCTATAGCACCTCTTTTTAAGCATTTTTTTAGTCTTAAATCCCTGTGTGTTTAATTAATGTATTTCAAATACTATCATACACTTACGGGTTTTAATTTCTAGATTTTCAAACATATAACTGCATTAAAGTAGGATGCATTTTACAGTTTTAAAATTCATTAAGACCCACACAGTTTAAATGCATAAGAAAAATGCTTACTGTATTTTCAAATACACAAAAATACAAACAGAAAGTGAATCAAGAACTCTTATACACACTATCTCATCATTTATCCAGCACTTACATCCCAAAAGATCCCCAACTTGTCTTTCTGAAACTTAATCAAAACACAAAGAACACTTTTTTTCCTGCTACCAACTAATGAAATGCAAAAACCTTAAAGATTGAAAGCAACAACATGTAAGAGCAGCAACTAACAAAATCCCACAGAACAACCTGGCTGCCAAGTCAACGTCCCTGTGCATCCTTCCAGTAAAATACTTTAGATCTCACTTGTATTCTAACACTTCCTCTGATGTTCTTGAATACCTCCCTTTTCCTAAAACAGCCTATTCATGCTAGGTTGGGGGAATCCATCTGTTACACGCTTTCAAGTACTATTAAACAATAATTGTCTTGGGGTAAACAGTCCCTCACAAGAAACAAATTCGAGTATCAACTTAAATTTTGTATAATAGAAATGTCAATCCAGCATCCAGAACCCCAATTAAATAACCCCAGATAGGCAGCTGCTTCCTGAAGCAGTACAAATCCACAGAATTATTAAGTCAAAGGTTCATTTTCTTAAGTCACAGCTCTTGCCAAGCTGTCTGACAGGTGGTCAGCTCTACTCCTGTAACACAATTCTGGGCTATACCGGCTTAATGTAGTATCTACGACTTTAACTACAGCCAGCGACGTGCTAGCCAACCAAGTACACACAAGTGAGGGTTTTCTTTTATTCCCGCTTCCAACGTCCACACGGAGACCCCTCAACACGGTCCTGCCGAGCGCCTGTGCCGCAAAGATGCGGGAACTCTAAAACTCACGGCGTCCTCAGCAGCCTCTACAGCAGCTAGAAGTCTCACCCGTTCAAACTGCCACAGCTCAGAAATCCCTCGACTGCTCTAGGCTCATTTCCACCGACAACAACAGCGGAGCTAATCCCCTGAACCACGGCCGGCCGGAGCGTTTTCCTTCCC
>JANHGB010026464.1:0-23988 GCA_026283785.1 Coracopsis vasa
CATTGGAGACATGGCTGTTAATTACTTTGCCTCACAATATTGCCCATCCAGAGGATGGGCATGGGAATCCTATCTCATGGAGGTTCAACTCACACAGGTGCTGTTCGAAGGGAAGGACAAGAGAGAAGGCAACCACCCAGAAGGCAGCACCCATGCACTACCACTGCGAGGAATGCATCACTGGAAAGCACTTGTGATTTTCAATCGTCCCTACTTCATCAAATTGGAAACAATGAGGCCCCAGAGGAAGTAGAAGCACAGAGTATGCTAATTAAGACAATCATAGCAAGGTTTTTCATGTATCGACGCAAGCGTCAGATTATGGTTTTTTGGCAAGAAATGTAAACCTACTAACAATACTCCACACTGTCTTTACAAATAGCCAAGAAAGTGTTATTCCAGAATTCATAGTCAGACTTGGTAATATTTTGCAAGGAATGGTCTGCTGGCAGACTCCGAGGATGTACAGTCTGTACAGTGTCTCGGTCTGCGGTTTGATTCTATAGCTCTTAGCCAGAATATTCCACTGTCAATCAATCCTAACCAGAAAAAGATACTGCTCTGGCGATTAAATAAAAACAAGAACACATATGAACTAAGAAGATCAGATGAAATGGATAGCAGAAAGTATAAAAACCTCAGGTCAATGAAGTAATAAACGACTAGAGAAGAAGTATAAATAATAAACATCTTTTCTGTCATCAAGATCCCCACACTAGAGCAGAAAAGAGCAAAAATTCTAAATATCTTTTGACGAAAATTCCAGTTAAAATATTATTTTGCTGTGCAGAAGGGGGAAGAGAAATAACAGCCTCCTCCTGCCCTGCTGCCTCAGCTTCTGAAAGAGAGTTACATGCTTCATGTTCAAGAAGAGTGCTGATGACACTACATGGGTGCAGCCTGTCTGAAATGCATTTAATTGCTGTTTAATCCCCATTTATCACTAATGGATGAGACTCAAAGAGGAAGTGGGGGTCCCTAAAATCCATATTGTTTGCTTCTAGTATTTCTGAAGTCCTTGATAGGCCATATGTAGAGTGTCAAACAGATATAAAAAATGCAACTGGAAAATAGTACATTAAGCTTTTGTATTAACTCCCATTTGGTAATGGTTTGTAATATGTGCTGTTTGAAATACTGGTACAAACTCTGCAAAAGATGATGCAAGATTAAATAAAGAGGGTCAGAAGTTTGGGGAGAAGCACTGAACAGTAGCAAAGGAGCACAGCAGCTGTTACACAGTGCACAACAACGCCACAGAATACTTTATGACAGGAAGTGAAGAAAATTCCACAATTCACCTGAAGCTACAGTGGGAATTATGTAGGCAAAATATAGTTATTAAAAGTGGAATGTAACCAAGACTTCAGGGGCTAATAACCCTTTTTTTTGCAAAAGATAGCAAAAAACTCCCCAAGCATCTTTGTTGACCACAAACTGCAAGACCACAGCTTTACATCTCAATTGAAAGACATGGATTTTTCCATGATAAATTGTCACAAGAACGTGATCTTTCTGGGATATGATTTCCTGGCCAACAGTCTCCATTTCCTTCTATAAACTGCAAAAAGCATTAGTGATTTTGGAATTAAAAAAATACATATTTTATACATATATACACATACATACCCCCCCATTTTTTATATATATACATATATATGTGTGTGTATAAAAAAGAATCCTCTTTACAGCTATTTCCAATGGTTAAAATATATGGCCTGTCTTGAACTGGAGTTTGACAGTAGCAATGTGAATATATTTACTACATATCATAGCCCTTAAATTTCTTCATGTTAAAATGTCATTAGTTCTTGTCTAAAACTTTACTCAATTTTAAAGGCCAAATATTCACTTCAATGAGGAATTAAAGCACCTGACAGAAAAATCAGACTACACAGAGCATGTGGTGTGGTTTATGTCTGCATTTATAAAACACATACAGACCATGAACAAATATTTAGGTATATAAATGCACAGATTTTGAAAGTACACGTGCATTAGGACCATAAATACTCCCAAGAGTGGAACACATACATATATGCAGTGTGTATTTCTGTATACAAATATGATTACAGTACACAAATATGGATAAGCCTTGTGTTTATTGTACTTTTAAGATTCTTTAGTGCAGTTTAAAAGATTCTTCTGTGATGAACTTTGAGATGCACGTTTCAATGAAAATTGTGTAGAAGAAAGCTATATAGCTCATCCCAGGATTGAGCAGGTAACGAGTGCTACTCTAATTTATCAGACTCGTTGCATGCAATTATACATGCTAGGGAAAAATAATTTTTTGCAGATAAGTTTATTTAAAAAGCAAACAAACTTCTTGTGTTTTGCTGCATTCAAAGATACGTATCTTTTGCAGAGACAGAAAGCAGCTGTAAAACGGTATCGATTGCCATTACATCTTACCACATAAAGAAGAAACATGTAAGAGGCATTCTCATGGTAAAAATGCAATCACCTTTAAAAATGGCAACTCCTCTGGATGCATGCTGGTATCAATAAAAATCAAGTAGCTGAGAAAGTTCAGTCAAATTGTACCTATAGTTAGATCTGCTAAAAGAGCAGACACAATATATTTTTCCCTTCTTTAAATGTAACATGGTGAATGCTGAATATGTTAGAAGATAATTACTTGGAATGTAAAATTCAGTGTTTTAAGTAAGTAAGCAAATGCCGCATTTAGAACTGCCAGCCAGTTCTACTCCTGATCTTTTACACACACACACACACACATATATATATACACACAAGCTACTATATAGCCTTTAATTACACAAGAATCTCCATTTTCTCTGCCTTATTCAGTGCTTTGAGTGAGAGCACCGCCTACTGCAATTGATGCTGGATAAACAGATGCAATGTTCAAGTGTTTCACTTTGCAAACAAAAAGATTTTCTTTTCTCCTCAAGGAGAATTTTTATTTAAGATACTTGCTGAGTAAATATATAAATACTGAGACTACCTCACTGTATCCTCCCTTCTCATAAATTTCTTGCCTTAAATTGTTCTTTTGAAGATCACACTAAGTCCACAATCCTGAGTAGAGTTTGGAAGTACACATAATGGAGCTGCTGCAGTCTGTATCAAACTCTGCTATCTGCAGTTCTTGTCTGTGTCAGACCTGCCAGGTACACACCAGTGCACACACACTCTGCCATCTGCAGTTCTTGTCTGTGTCAGACCTGCCAGGTACACACCAGTGCACACACACTCTGCCTTCACCTGGGAGTTACGTGGTCCCATTAGCTTATGCTACCACCACCCTGCCTCTGGGACTGACCTGGCTATCTTAAATACAGCTCTGAGTCTGGAAGTGGTTTGTAGCTTACAGCACTGGCTGAAGGAGCTCATGCTCACCCTTCCACACTGCTCATCTTAGCAGGAGAGCTGCTACCAGAAGATGCAATTACAGGCTTGTTTACAAATACACAAGAGAGCATTTGCCCAAAGGATTCTCTTTGAGAATTTGCCCTTTAGGTACAATTACTGAATTTGCCCCCCAAACTGCAATATCAGGTGCACGCTTGAACTCTGGGCTTTACGGGTATGGCTGCACGCTTGAGTTAATGCTGGCTGCTTTGGGTAGCATTGCTTACTACCCTTATGTCCAGACTCTGCTAATGTTTTTAATTTTTGTAGTTGTTTTTATTTTAAAATAGTAATTCTTTTAATGCCTACAGAAAAGAGGCATAAATAACTAGAGTTCAGTTTCATTCACCAAATTATTTGTAGTTAAAGTCAGCTGGAAATTTAGCAGGCATTATTTGTAACTATGAATGAGGAACATAAACATTTATGTGACCTTGGCATTCATACCACAATTAACTATAAATTCTGACTCAAGTCGTGATTACTTACGGTTTTTATGAAAGCCTCTCTATGCTTACACTTCACAAGACTAACCAGAAAACCATCCAGAAGTTAAAATTGCCATAAGGAACATTTACAATATAAAAGGTCTGTTTCTAAGGACAGCTATTCAAAAAATATTCTGATGGAAATACACAGGCGATCTGACTCAAACAAGGATCATTCACACAAGGAGGCATTTTGAGATTGAGCCCTAGTTTGTAATTTATTGCTTTGGATTGCAAAGCACAAAATATTAGATTACTTTGTTATCATTGAGTTTCATAGCCTTTGAAAACCTTTGTTATTTGCCTATTTTGTATTTTATTTTTAATTCTTTGCTGCTGTCCCGCTCCTCCCCATACCAGTCATTCCTGTTTTCTTTACCTTTACATTTTTACATACCTCAAGCAAAGTTGGGATGTTTATAGATGGCAAGTACAAGGGTGAGGGGATGAGCCCACACAAGAAGCAACTTGTTGGTTCAAACAGAGAGCAAGCAAATGGTTAGCAGATTTGGACTGCGCATCGCAGAGCAGGGGCCTGGACAAGATGACAGGAACAGCCTGCTTGAAAGCAGGTTGGGACCATTACTGGTAATTATAGTTAATCAGCAGCAATTGTCTTGACCAAGATACAGATCAACATTGAGCACTAGCCTAACAGGATCTAATGAGTGTAATGGAGGATGAAGAAAGCCTGATTAAACTTGCAAGGCACTGAATGACCTGAGCGGATGAGGCACTGTAATTCCCAGCACCTCTCTCTCTTCCCTGTTGCCTCCAGTCCCTAGTGCCGACAGCAGTGAGTCTTGGGGCTACATGACAATACAGACTGTATTGCAGCATGCTGTCAGTAGTGGTTAGTGGGTCAGAAACGTGAGAAATGGAATTAAATATTGCATTCAGATATGAGTAGATATAGTTGTATGCGGTTTTTTTTAAAGCAACTGCAACTACTGACTGATTTTATGCTATATAGCAATTGTTCTTAAAACTAATCAATAATGTTGTTTAGCAGTCTAAGGCTATTGCAATACACAGAACATTTTTTTTAAAAGCATTTTGCAGAGGTAATGAATATCTAAGCATTTAAACATAATTGGAAAAGGGTACATGCTTTTCTGTATCCTTATTGGTATTGCTCTTTCCATTAGAGTCTAAATTGATCAGAATTTTTTTTCCTCATGAAACTTCTGTGTGAGAACAAACAATTTTAATCCTCAAGATCCTTCTTAAGAGTATAGCATTCTCATAAAACACTGATTACATGTTGGTTATATACGGAATTAATTCCAAGTAAGTTTTGATCTGAAAAGTTTCTGGTTCAAAATAAAAAAATTTGAGAAAAATAAATTTAAGAAACATGTCTTTTGGCCTTTATAGCAAAAAAATATACTGATGCAACAATGGCAAATCTTGCAAATTTCAAACTAAAAAACCATGCAGTTTATCTCAGTATAGACTATACAAGTACTAGCCTCACAGGAAAAGTATGCTGTAAAATGTTTTTATCTATTGACTCTTCAGGCTTAAGAAAGTGAATGTGGAAAAGAATTACAGTTCTCTAGACTTTCCCAAAATGTAGGTACAGATGTATAGACTCTTAACTGAAACACAGCCCTGTCAATAATCCTTGTGCTTGAAAGGAAGAGTAATTTGGCCAAAAGTAGAAGAAAACCTGGGCTTCTGATGTGACACAAGCCATCAAAACATCTAAAAGCTAGTTAGCATTTGTTACACCTGTGTTTTGTCTGGCCATAATGACACATTTCTTAGTCTAACCCTATTCTCACATATTACTGACATAAATACTATTACCAGTTCTGCACTAAATGTATAGCCTGGTGCAGCCTTTTGGGAAGACTAGAAGAATGGTGCTAGAGACTTGGCAAACTTTAGGCAAAGTTCATGACAAAAAGAAATCTATATGCTTTTAAGACTTGTGGTGAAAGAGAAACAACAGGTTGACATTTATTTTTTTCACCTAGGCATCTCTTTTTTCAAGAAACATGGGACAAAAAAAGTGGTGGCTGCAATATCTTAACTCTAAAAAAGTAGCACCTATAACCAACATAGACAACACAGATTACTTAAAGCAGTTTTGAGAACCCCTAAAACTACTTAAGGTTATTCTGAGGTGGTCCAAGATATTGATGAAGTGTATTAGGGGTACCTTGGAATCCATTATGTAGACAAGGCATCCCCTGGTTGTTAGCTTTATTTCATTAATAAAAACAACCAAAACAACAAAACATTAATGATCTAGGAAACATCGGTCTTTTACACTTTCCTCCAAAAGCAACAAAAGTAACTTAAGTGTGCCTACATTCAGTCTAGGAGTTCTAGAAAAAAATTCTGTACTCAGACGTGAAATGTATTTAATTTTAAATATGAAGAAAGTAAAAGATGAAGAATTGACTCTTTTGTTACTACTTTTTTATTTCACCTGTTGGTCATTCTCAATCAAACATTTGTAGTTCATTTTTAACTAAAAACCATGGGTTTTTGTCATTCTTCTCGACTAGATTGAAGAGCCCTTTTACTATCCAGCCCTCTTCTCCACATAAAGATATTTAACATTGTAATTCAATGACATCTGTGTTCCTTTCAATAAACTAGAGCTCCTCAATTCCCTCACTGTAGCACATTTTCTCTCTTTGTCCTTAATTCTTTTTTGTTTCTTCTTTTTCACTGCAATTTTTCAACACCATTTTGAGTGTGCCGACACCAGAACAGATTAGACTACACCAGTATTGCTTAACGTCTGGAGACTGCTAAGTTCTTACCCAAAAATAGAGATGACCTAGCCCTTGCACCAGACTCTTTCATACAAAATTTAAACATTGTAAAAGTATGATTTAGAGACATGAAGTTTTTGTACAAGAAATTTTTAATGAAGAAGGGACAATCCACTGCCAGTAAGTCTTTAGCTGACTGAATGGAGCTAATGTGGGACATTAGTCATGCTCAACAAGAAAAAAATGGCTTTTGAGGTACAAAAGTATTTACCCAAGATGTAGCTCTTAAGTCAAACACATTTTTAATGATTTAAAGAAGCAAATCCAAAAGTTTTGGATATCATGTAAGCAAGTCTGAAGAAAACCTGATCTTTTACAAGGGTTACTATAAGGCCTTATTCCCAGGCATTGACAGGATAGGAGCAGTCACGTTTTCTATTAAATGTTCCAACAGCTTTAACATCTTTCTCATCCTGGAATTAATTATTCTCAATGCCACCTTGATTGAAATTGTACCAGCACAAGATTATTCCAGTACAATTACTCCTGACACACATCATGTGAAAGAATATAAATGTTCACAGGACTGAATTAGTTTACCTACACCAGTTAACATGACACACAACTGCTTGTGGGGATTGCTTGAAACAGAAGAGTTCTTTCTCAATATATAGCATATTTAGAGAATTGGAGATACATTATTTGAGCTTCCACTTTCTTCCAAATCACCTAGTATAGGCTAAAGCGAGAGTAAGACAAACCCAGTAGATCTTATTTCAGTTGCTAAATAAATTAATCCATGCATCTTCTTATCTGCTTATTGTGCAGTTCGTTCCTGGTCTAGGTTTCAGTTTATGCTCTTCTGTTTGTGGAGGAAAAAACAAAAAAATATGGGGATGGTGTCTCTCTATTGTTTATGAAATATGGCTATCCTGAACTTCAGTGCCTCTTTTTATCCCATTCCTACTAGAACTATATGTTCTCTGAATAACCAAGAGATTTTCATTTATACTTAAAGGAAGTGTGATTAAATGAACTATTAGGAATTATTCATGTTGGATAAGAATCCAAGTCTTGGTCAAACCTCTTTTAGCTTTAAGACAGGCAGAAGTCATGCTTCAGATGGTTTCCTTTAGTATCCCAGTTACTTTGTGCTTCAGGGAAGGACCAAAAATACTGTGCCAGTTGCTTCTCCCCCCACCCCTTGTCTAGGAAAAGTCAGAGATTAAGACCATAATTTTCTGTAATTTGGTACAAGTAATTGTAGAATCATTTAGGTTGGAAAGGACCCTTAAGATCATCGAGTCCAGCCATTAACCTGGTACTGCCAGGTCCACCACCTAACCTTGTCCCTAGCTGCCACATACACACATCTTTTAAATACCTCCAGGGATGGTGACTCAACCACTTCCCTGGGCAGCCTGTTCCAGTGTTTGACAATACTTTCAGTAAAGAATTTTTTCCTAATACCCAATCTAAACCTATCCTGGTGCATCTTGAGGCTACTTCCTCTTGTTCTATCACTAGTTGTTCTCTAGACCCTTCACCAGCTTTGTTGCCCTTTTTTGGACCTGCTCCAGCAGCTCAGTGGTTTTTTATTGCACTGAAGGACCCAAAACTGAACACAGTATTTGAGGTTCAGTCTCACCAGTGCCATATACAGGGGGACAATCACTTCCGTAGTCCTGCTGGCCATCCTATTTCTGATACAAGCCATGATGCTATTGCCCTTAACCACCTGGACACATTGATATAGAAGGACTGAATTGGTTCTGCTTGGAAGTTATGTGCTTCTCTGTCCTGCCCCAGTGTTAAAAGGTGAGGTCTTTATCTTTTATAGTCTTCCTGAGCCTGAGATGCAACTGCAGCCCATAACCTTCTCGAATTCTTTTCATATCAATGCTGGGACACATACTAGGACTGGGAGCAGTGTATCATCTTTTGCCATTAAAGCATATACATGCATCCTAGCAAAACCAACAGAACAAGGGAGTACCGTCAGTACATGCCACGTTCTGCAGTGCCAGGAGGATGCAAATCACCTCATCGCATTGCAGACCCATTTCACTAATGCAGTCTCAGCTCAAAACTGCTTCTTGGAGAGGAAATGTAAGAAACCAAGGATTTCCTACCACCACCATTGCCAGAAGGAATATATCACACTGAAGCTAAGAAAAGCCCTTTGAAGATATCTTTTACTGTAATTTTGCCAGCACGTTAATTATCCACAAAATTGCATGAGAAAATCAATATCCTGTCTGCTTAAATGGAAACTACTTTTTTTTAGGACAGTTCCTACTGCTTCTTCAAATGAACTTACACAGGAGCTACTAGACTCTGCCTTCTTCCTTTGATGAAAGTAGTAACAGCAAGCAGAGCTATGACAAGGAATTCTGTGAAATAGGAAGACACTATTTGAAAGTAAACTCTTGTACACATACAAGAATTTTGCCCTAAACTTCAACGGCAATGTTTCATCTTAAGATAAGTATAAACTGGTGCATAGAAACAGTTATCTTATTCAGTTCATAAGTCTTACAGTAATTATAAATTCCAGTTTAGACTGGAAAGAAAAATTTATTTAGTCAGTCATTTACTCCATGTGTATTAAAAACATTTTATTATTCCAAGGCTGAAGAATTTTCAGTGGTATTTACTATACATGTTATATATGCATATCATATAATAGATATAAAATAGGCTATATTAATTTTGGTTACCACTTTTCTTTTGTAAATGGAAACCATCTGTTGTATTTTTTTTCCAGGTGCTAGAAAAATGTCTCATTTGAGTTAAAGAAAAGCTCATGCATTTTATTTATGGTTAAACAGTACCACTATTTCCTAAAGGTAATTTTATGCATAAACTTCAATTTTAGAAGTTTCTGAGAAATAGTCAATTGGAAATATCTGAATCCATTATAGTGTGTTCATACTTGTCTAATACCTTATTAATTCAGAAATAACTGACTCTAATCCCCAAGAAGGGAGAGTGCTGAATTTTCTTTTGTTTTACCTGAACTCTCCTTACAACTATAAAGGTAAACTTACTACCTCAAAGAGATTTTGATTGCCATCTGCCAGTACTGTGATGCCTAATAATCAACATGTTACCTGCCACAGCCAGCCTTAGATTCTTCTTGGAAACATTAAATGTTTTAGTTTTATTGCCTTCGCCTGTACCTTCTGCTATATAAATCACTCTGCATTCTCTCTAACCTACTTTGGGATGCTATGCAGTACACTATACATCAGATTTTAGCTCAGCACGTGGGCTGTGTGTATATAATTTTTCAACTGCTTCAGTTGGTTTGTACAGACGTAGACTGGGTCCAGTTGCAAACACTCACATCTGAAGTGAAGAATATTCTTGGTCTTGCTGTACTTGTTTGTTCTGTCTCATACGTTCTGTCTGAGCTGTTACAACTACATTTTACGGGGTCCTCTTCTAGCAAAGTTTCCATTGATATGTTATTATTATATGGCCATTTATATAGACCCAACTGTGTTATTTCCATTTTATTGCAAGGACATAAAAGCTGGAAATCTACCAAAAGTAGAGAAAGGAGCCTAAGAACCTTTGAAAGCAAATGCCTTAGGGAAATACTGGGTATTAAATTAAGTCGATTTATAGCTGCTGCCAAAATTTGTCAAAGCCTAAGCACTCCTTACGTCCAAAGTTATCCAGAAAAGAAGGTAGAAATACTTAGATTAGCAATGCCAGCCATATCAGTATTAGATATACTAGTTGGTTGTTGCCAGCATACATGCTGGCATGATGAATGAAATAGTCCCAACCAGAATGGCCCCATCCATCCCCACCTCAAACAATTCTTACAGAGGAAGAACTAATGGGAAGTAGAAACATGGAGGCTGTGTGAACAGAAAGCAATTGTAATATAACACAGAATAAGATCTGTACTTAGGAGGGGTTCAGATTTGTAATAGAGTTTGCAATATCAGAATCAACATGTAGGAAGAGGAGAATATGAAAACTTGTCTTCATTCCCTGAATAGTTTTTCTCATACATTCTAATGAGTTCTCTATCTTCTTGTCCCCTAAGGCTTGGCTAAATTACAGTTATGGAACAGATAACAGCAGCTGAACTGTAGTAACAAGTCATATACAAAGCCTTTGTCCACCTCAATTGCAAGATAATGTCATTTAGCTTCTAGTAATTCATGTGATCTTGCAGTCACAGAAGGGTTAGAGCAACTGGATGGAGAGTTACCCACAGCAGACTAGCATAGTTGACATGTCAGAACGTGTAACTGAATTATGCCTCAGACCCCCAACCAGCATATTGGTTATTTAGGAGAAAAAAAAAAAAAAAACAAAAACAAAAACCCCAAACTCTGCTATTAATCACTGAATCACTTCCCTCAACATTTTTAAACATCTTTCCTAGCCACTTCTATGGTTCATACTCCTCACGGTCATTATTACCTTCCTTTCTGCTTAGCCAGCTACTCTTTCATTTATACAGTTTGGCAATTCACTTCCATAGGTATATCCTTTGAAGACTTTGGTTGCCTATTTAAGGCAAGGAATGAACTCTTGCTACTCTTAATGTTTGTCCTTCTGAAAGCATCCTCCACATGTCTCAAGCCTCTGGGCAATGCTTTAATGCATGTAAATTAAGAAAAACAAATGATAGAGATAAGCATCACATAGGCCATATTAATAAAACAGAGCCTAATGACTTCAAGTTGGAGGCAATCTCAACACTTAAATTCTCAGAATAAGAGAGTTTTCTCACAGTTAAGGCGACAAATAGCGTTTGGGAAATTACCTGTCCTTTCAGAGAGCTGGGTTTAGCTTTTATTCTGTGTTGTGCAATGTAGCATGTTATTCATGCTACACACTAAATGTCTGGGACAGAGTCAGCAGCAGACTTGGGACTTGCTGGTAATTGAAAACAGGTTCTGAAGCAATGATTATCACACAGTAAAACTACAGTACTCCACGTGCTGCACAGAGCCAGCCAGTAACCCTAGCCATTTTCTTTTCATCTGAGAGAAGAGAACATGCATTTGAATTTTTTTTGGCAGTTGAGCAGTAAATGCACTGTGAACTTCATTTTCAAACTGTGTTGATATCTACTGGATTTACTAATCATCAAATATCGATTCTGCACTAAAACAAGACACATGGTTACAAGTTCCAAGACAGTGAATCAAAAGACTATTGCACATTATGCAACTGTAAGCTAGCTAAAAATATTCCATCTACTTTGGCCTAGTGTCAAGTTCTCAGAGGTCCGATTCGCTGTTTCTGAGAAAAAGGTTTCAGTCTGAATTGTATACCTGGATTTTGCAAAGCATCACAGCAAGTTCTTCAAATTCCTATCCAAATTCACTAACACACATTTTCACTTAAACACTCCTGAGGATCTCCTTTAAGCATAATTTATATCTTGAGCTAAAGCAAGAGAAACAAATAACCACAGTTTCTTGGATTTGTAAGGAAGCTACAGGTGAAAGTCTTAGGACATTTAGGAATTTGCACAGACCTTACTGTGAGAACCAAGTCAAGACATCCTCTAAAGATCCAGTTTCTCCTTCCACAGTAGAATTATAATTCAGGGAAGATAACCAAAACATCACTGCAGTGAATGTCTGGAGACTGAGCTACCAGATATTTCCTCTCACATCCTGAGCAAGTCACATAAAGCAGAACTCTGCTCCCGCCTTTGCAAAAATGGTGTTGCAGGATCCCAGTGCACTGTCTCTGTTAATTTTGAGTTTTAAGTGCTGACCTATCCAGTAAAAAATGTCCTTTTCCCTGTCACATCTGCAGATTTTGCTGAATGTTTGCCATTCCTTTTTATTGCTACTGTTAGTATTTCAAAGGCCAAACAAGGCCATAATTAACCCCTTTACAATGTTATTAGCACCCATGGCTGGCATGGACAGATGGAAATGAGAAAACAGTTGCATGGATGATACAGAAAGCCTGAACTCCCCTTCAAATTGCTGCCTTGGCTTTGCAGGGTGAGCAGGATTAAAGGGTAGTAAGAATTGATTTTCTCATAGAAGTCAAGTATAGCTATCTATACAGCGATCAGGTTTCTGGAGCAAGGGAACATAATTTGCAGAATGACTTGAGTTTTCAGGCCAGGACTGCACCTGATGTACGTCTGTACCTTTTTTGTTTTTGTCTAGTGAACAAAGAGGGTTGCAGCTGAAAGCTGGAAACTTGGTGTGTGAGACCCATTCAGAGGCAACTCTTAAACAGATCTTTTGGTATGTCAATTGAATTTTAGAACATAATAATTTAATTGGGGGAGGTTTTCATACTTGAGATCCTAAAATTCTGACAATGTGAACGTAAACTGCATTTCATATTACTGCAATTCATAAACCTGTCAGTTTTATAATCACGTGGCAACCAAAGTTCTTCCTCAAATATTAGCATCACACAACCAGCTGCACTGAAGGCTTCTAAAATAACAGCTTTTCAGCCACTCTTAGTAGTTCAGCAAAGATGCAGTATGTTATATTACTAGCTTTTGAACTTTTTAACACACTTCAGACTGTCTACTCTAAATTTTAGGTGTCTTTGAAGCCCTCGTTTAGGTAGTGGTCTACTATTGATGAAATGCGAATTGACTTTTTCAGGCTTTCCGTTAGTCTGTAGCTTTCTCTGCTTGTTGGTCTTAAGTGATTAGTTTTGCTGGAGGCAAATGCAAAGGTTTGCAAGATTGGATCCTCTTCTAAACTTTTTGTTAGCTGTTTTGAATTTTGTGATGCTAAGAAAATGTGCTCAACTTCTCAGTGCTTTTATTTAGTCACTGTTATAGCTACAAAGCCAAACAATTGTGAATGACTTCTGTTGCAGAGACTTGTCAACCTGAGATTGAGAGAGTTCAATGAAACATGGAAAAGCATATTTTCAGACTTTAAAAACAGCCTAGGTGAGTCACATGATTTTACAGTCAACTTTTTCCTACTTTAAAAAGTTTTTTAGATTTTTCCTTTGTATGGTCTTTTACACAGGAAAAAAAGAGACAAAAAAAGAAAGAAGGAAAGTTGGAACTGAAATTATTTGAGGAAAGAAAAAGTTTTAAATAAGCAAAGTCAATGATCTAAAAAATAAATTCACATTGTCTTGGCTGCAAAAGTGTCTTTAAAACCCTCTGATGTTATTGAAATGCTAATGGATAAAAAAGTTTCACAGGAAAGTATAATTTTTTCATCTTGACAGTAGCTATGCAAGTTGAATAAGATTGGACATGCACCTGTTTCCACAATTTACACTGACAGAAGGCAGTGGAATAGTTGTTAATTTCCTCTTTTTTTTCTGCACCTTGAGAAACAGGGAACCAAGAGGACCCTGCAGAAATTGCAAACTAGAAATTGTTTAAGATTTAACAATCTTAAAAAGAAAAGTTCCATCCTTTAAGTGCTGAAGCTTCCCAAAGGTTCTGAAAAAGAGCTTCATTTGATGGTTCCTTGGCACAGAGACAGACCTGGGACTTTGATGTGCAAAAAAGGTGCAGTTTGCCACATGCACACTCTAATGAAAATAGTTCACTGAGAACAGGTCAGTCCAAGCTGAACCCTCATTTTAGTTGGTTTAGATGTGCATCACTTGAATGCACACAAGATCTTACACTTTTCTGCTGCATTAGCATAGTACTGTGTCTCCTATAAAACTTAGACATTTGTGGGATAACCAGTCAATGAAATAGAGTGTATTATAACTTCCATTTGGTTTCATGGAAAGAACTTCTCCCTTCCCCCCTGCACCTCTGCTCTCAGCAGACACTGAAGTCACAAAACCAGGCATAAGAGTAAGTGTATCACTTTAAGTTCCAGATGTATTAATAGTTTCAAGGGATAACCACAATGCTATTAGAAGAACTACCAGGTTTATTTTTACTTCTGGTGTTGGTGTAGGGTTTTAAGTGAGGGTAGCTTTGATTATGCTTTATTAAGCACTTATCAAGGAATTGGATTGAGGAAGTTGATAACCTGTATTCAAATGATAGTTCTACCACAGACATCCTGTGTGCTCCTGGGCAAATCACTTAAATTTTCTATGCCCTGGTTCCCAATTTGTAAAACTGTAACAACAACACTTCATTATCCAACACTTTATGCATCTTATGAGCTTATATTGCAAGTTTTATGGAGAAAGACTCTATTTGTACAGTGCCTGGCACAATGGGGCCCAGGTTATCTACTGGGGACTCCAGATATCACCATCATACAAATATGTTTTTGCATATAGAAATTCTTAAAGGCTCTGTCAACTTACAATTCCTAGAGTACTGCCTCAAACACAAGCTTTGGATAAGTCATATCTCCCTTTTGACAGTCACAAATCCTTGTGATATGCATTATTCACGCTAGCACTGTTTCTGGTGTACCCAGTTCTCTTGGGAACCACCTCTGAATGTCATATTTACAGACTTACACTAAAGTATATTGAAATAGGTATCAAGCCTGAGGAGCTAAATGCTGCAGTGGGTTAATGCATTAACCTTTCACATCTGGAGACCTGAGGTGAAACCCTGGTTCTGTTGAAGTCCACAGTAAAGTCTCATTAATGTCAGCAGGGCGAGGATCTGATGGTGGAAGTTCAAGCACTGCCGCAGTCATGAGTAAAACAATTCTTTAGCACAAGCTATGTCTCCTGTGACCATCCACCCACTTTGCACTAAGCTACTAAAGGGTCTGTGGCACCACAGTGATTTGGTATGGCAGCATCTTCCCAAGAACTGGAATAGGAGAGAGGGCTAGCCATTACAACCTGAGCACAGAAGTGCCTTGAGAAGCCTCACTGTTACCAATATTTTCAAGCTATCTGCAATTGCCTTGCACAGACATTCCAGACACATATGTCCTTGTACATGGATAAGGTTAAGTCCAGCATAGTGTGAAGTGATCCCTCTGTTCTTCTAAATAAAATTTAGGAAGAAAGCTTAGCTAGATTTGGGATGTTTCTCTGGGAAACTTAAAGTCTAAAGGAATTATTGAAAATATAAGGTTAAAAAAATGTGTATTTATATTTAAATAGGAATATAAATGTTTTGCAAAGTGTTTTGAAGAATGCTGCTTTGAACAGTCATCATTTTAGTTATTTCAACAATAATTATCATTGAAAATTGCTTTCTTTCCTACATTCACAATATTAATTTTTTGGCATTTTAAACTGACAGCAAGCTAACACATATCACTAGGGCATTCTTCATTGTAAGGGATTCTGTTAGTGTATGTTCTCTAACCACCAGTATGCCAAAGGCTTTGGCAAAGACTATTTGATGTGTATTAGACATGAACCATACTTCCTGAAATTCTTCTGGCTAGTGTTAATGAGGATAATGAGCATGCACTTTATTAGCATCTGCTTACTTTCATATGAGTGAAAAAGTGTCACTTAAAGCCCCATCCAGAGCTGTATTCAACACTTCTGGTTCTGAAAGAAGAAAAATTAATAAAAAGCTTGCAAACCCCGTTGATCTGTGAAATTCTAGTTCTCTCACAAATGCAACCTTTACATGTTACATTTACAAATTGTGCTTTGTACAATTAAGGAGTACAGAAAAATATGAGTTGGGGCACTAGTTTGTGTTTCTGAAGAGTATGTGAACTACCGCTATTACTGCTATAGAAGTTTCTTTAGGTTTTTCTTTTACCCATAAATGCAGCTACCGCATATGGAGGTACAACTATAAGACACATGCTGTATTTTGTACTCCATCTTCCCTTTGAAAGGGGCAAAAAGAGTTTCCATTCCTACAAGGCTAACATTCAGTTAATGGTTCAGCGATTTCTTTTACCTATGCTGTACTCTGTGATAAAGCAAACACTGATAGAAATTAAATATTAGCATATGTTAGCTTTCAGGGATGAAACAGAGGAACAGGAGTTATAAGTAGCAATGAAATGCAAACCAGGTACAAAAAGTGCTGGCATAAGCCCCACAAGGGCAATGATGGCATCTACAGTCAAGTATGTCAGTTGTAATACTCAAAGGAAGCTGCTTAACAGTCATTATTAATTCCCCTCAGATAGAGTTTCTGGAGCTGCACAGACCTGTTTCTCACTTTAAAATTAAGCAGGACATTATTTACTTCTGCTTTAAAATAATTAAAAAATAATTAATAATAATAATAATAATAAAAAGGCATATACCCAGTTACTCAGCAGAGCTTTATCCCAGAGGAATATTAAAAATGTGCAACCTCATGTGTCTACTCCAGCCAAGGAGGTAGTGCCTCCTTTGATAATCATACAATTTCTTATATTCATCTGGATGGCAGCATAATTCAATGTGACAGAATCACAGGGCCAACCAGCAGCAGGAGGATGCTGAATGAAACTGATCATCAACTTGGCTAAAGTTTTTTCTTTTTTTGACTGAGCCCCCTACTCAGATTTAAATGATTCAAAATCTGAAGCTTTCACCACCTTCCTTGGGAAAATGTATCACACCACGATGGAAGTGACAGTTATCTAAATATGTCATAAGACATTAGAATATTTAAGGCAAAAAACAAAGAACCACAAAAACCACAGAGCTTTTTGTGTAACCAAGTACTTAAACTCTACAAAGGAGAAGCTGCACAGATGGTTTGCAGACTTTGAGTCCCAGAGGTATAACCTGACTCATGTGAAAAAACACATACAGCATGTTAGTAAACTGATTTCTCCTCTTTGTTTAAATTCATGCCCTTGTTATATACCCTTGAATTACATTAATAATTCTTATTTCTCATTGAAGCTTGCGTGTACATTGCCATATCTGTTGCACTACAGCTAGCATGTTAGGCATTGTGAAAATAACTCCCCATGTGACAAAGTATGTGTAAGAAGATATTGGTCAAATGATTCACAAATCCAGTATGTTATGTTTACATAACTTCATTTTGGGCATCTTTTATTCATATAGTATGTCTCAAGATGAAAGTAGCATTTTTTACTCCTATGTATTTTATGCTCAGATGTTTCATCCTCGCCATGAACACTGGAGCCAGTAGGAGGAACTACAGTTTCTTGGATCTAGAGAAATGATTTTGAAAGAACTCTTACTTGAAAATCTTCCTGTTCAGCTGATGAATCATTGCTTAAAACTGTTGGCACTAAACACTGTTACCACTTTAGCTAGAGCCATCTGCCGATACGCACACACACACATATACCTATATATACAGGCGTACATACACATAAAGGAAACTAAAGGAAATCAAGTATTTAACATAAGCAACGTGTGTGAATTCGTACTTCAGCACTGTAAGTCAGAGAAGAAAAAGCACAACAGAAAAAACCCGCAACAAAACAACTTCACAGACTGATTACCAGAGTGCTTATTTTGAAGAAAACTCCTGAATTTGCCAGTCTTTGTTTTGATAGCTTTGAGTCAGCCAGACTTGGAAGGGAACTGCTGACCCAAGATGGAAATAGAGACATTGCTGAATATCTCCATGAATAGTAATTACAACTGACTGGGACACTGAACTTGCACATTTACTGACTCCATTACTGACCTCATATAAATGATTTCTACAGTCAAACACATTCGTATTTTCAGGAGTTTACACACAACACTGGCGAGGATGTAATTTCCACATCTGCCAATACAGGGGATAAGATCTGGGCTTCAAGCTAAATTATTCACTGCTATCTTGATACATCGTATAGAGATTTAAAGAAGAAAAAGTAGAGAAGCAGCATGGAAACCCTCTGTAAAAATCAAGTTTTTCTCCACATTATAACTTGTACGATATCAGGATATGCTCCTTTTAACATGGTGATATAAATTTGAAACTGTTCTGTCAAGGGTTGCTGGTAGAAGCCTGTCCTTGAGAGAAGTTGCCTTGGCTCCTGGTTAGGTTACAGCAGGGGAAACAGGCTTATCTCTGAATGGAGAATCAAGCTTCCCCAAGGTTTCTACTGTTAGCTGAACTTAACATCCTCCAGCACTTCCTGCCACAGAGCACAACGGGTTTTCAAGCCCACATGATAAAGGGCCCTTTGTGAGAACCCTTCATTGAGCCACTAGCAACACTTTAGGTCCCTCAAGGAATGTAGCTTGCAGAGGCAGGGGAAGAAATCAGGTCCCTATTGCAGGGATACCCAACAATCCAGGCACCAATGTGCTAACAGCAGCCAGGGCTGAGCTTCTGTGTGGCAATGGCAAAATTCTTTTACCGTGTGGGAATGCACCACAGGACCTCTGATGCCAGAGTGTTAAAACCTGATTACCATAAAACAAAGTAAGTGCTCTAATGTGGACAGCAATTAGTTGTTCAGAACTGATAACAGCGGATTCTTTTCAGCCATTTAAAGCCCATCTGTTGAACATTATAGACCAGCCACTGCACTGTGATTAATATTTATGATAGAGAAAAACTTTTCCAAAAGGTTATATCTCCAACAGAATCTGAACATTTCAAACGTTTTTCTTTCTGAATGCCTGAAGAAAGTATCAATAATGAAGGGTCTGGTCCTGCTGCCACTGAAGTCAATAGCCAAAACTCTCCTACATTTCAACAGCAAGAGGATATGAGGCTGTTTGACTCAGCAGAATAAAACCAAAACCTAACAACAGCTGGTAGAAATCAGACTGAACATAACGATCTTTATATCTGACAGTCAAAAAGGTCATTCTGTCCTTTCTTATTTTATATACAAAATTAGCCAACTAAATTTAAAATGCATTAACTTTTGAACTGTAGAGAAATTAATTGCCATTTTTAGCCATATACATTTTTAAAGAATTTGAAAACATTTTAATATGCAGACTTATTCTTTTCAGTGTCCTAATATTCATTCAGGTTGGTGATGTCAAAGCACGTACATCTGTGCAAAAGGAAAATTTATTTGTGGACCAAAAAAAATCATTGCCATCTCTCAGTTTAACTACCCCTTATATGTGCTTTTTATGATCCAGGCCCTGTTTTCTGCATGCTGGATAATAACTGTTTGGCTAACCATAAGGGGCTAAAAATTTATCAGTGATTTGTTGCTCAGCCTGTTGATTAGTGTTTGGCTATAGGAAGGTGGGTAGGACTCAAAAACTATCTTATTAATTCTTTTCTTGACAGAAGAGTCTGCATAAATTTTAACATCGATGAAGAGAGACCTTACAAATGTGGAAAAAAATTATATGACAGACCAATAGGAAAGCAAGCTGGAAGACAATGGAGCCCAAAATTCCTGGCAGGAATCGAGACATCTCCTCAGGTCTTTGGTATTCTACAGATGCATCCCTTCACTGGAAATAGCTTGACAGAATTCTGCGCCATCATTTTGGGAATTATCACATTAAAACCAGGAAACAAGGGGACAAGAGTGACTCCAACAACAGGCATGGATTTTGGATTCTGCTGACATACCTTTTGCAGCTGCATGATAGGGCTTAGCACTTAAGAGAGTCTTACTGCTAGTTCTTGGATTTTATTTTGTGCTTCTATTGGTTTGTTGATTACTTGTTTAAAAAACAGTGGTGGTGGTAATGGCTCTATTCATGTCACCTTTCTTTGAAAGTTTCTGAAAGGCAACAGAAGCCAGTCTATTTTTGCCTTGTTTACTGTATTTCATTAATTCCACAGTCCTATAATGATATACTTGCCAAAGTTCTCACAGGTTTTGAAATAGCTTCTTAATTTACTGTGGGTTTAAGTACACAAAAGTAAATAATTTGACAAGTACAGTATGCTAACAGATTTTGATAAGTTCAGAAATAAGAGCATGTCTATCAATTACACATTTCTGCAGACCAGAGGATGAATTGCATTCGTCTATACCCAGGTTTAGTGATATCATTTAGATACACTGCTTGCAATATAGAAGGAAGCACTTGCTCCTTTCTGGAGTCATTTATTTATGCTCCGATTTAATTGTAATAATTGGTCAGGGAGCATCATCCTCATCCTTCAAGGCTGCACTCCTGTCTGCACATGTAGATGCATGAATGTGGATATTCTACAGAAGACATGCTGGCACAATGAGACCAGGAAAAAAAAACACCTTTCATTCTGAAAATTAATATTCCCTTGTCCAGAAGAACCACCGGTTAGCTCATGCTAGACTATATAGTAACAATACAATTTTAAAGCAGTCTTTCCATGCACAAAGTGCACGTACATGCTATACGTTAGTCATAGCTCACTCCACATTACAAAAATGTGGATAGCTCAAATTCTGAAGTTTTGTTTGCATCATTTACATGCCTTTAGAGCCACTTAACAGTTAAAACCTGGTTCCTGAAAGTTGCTAGAGGTACTACAGCTATGGGATCTATGAAGTATAAAATGAAAGAAAAAATAATGTAAACTTAAACATGAAATTAAATTGATCTCCTTGTTGATGTGAAGCCAGCCAAAAAGGTCTATTATTTTTTAGACAACAGTACTTGTGTTTAACTTTAACTGGAGAATAGAGTCATGGTACTGTACCCGAACCTTTCCCCAGAAAAAAACCTTATGTAGTAGCATTATTCCTTAAAAAAAGGTGTTAAGGCTTACAATTGGCTTTGGAGTCACATTGAATAACAGTAGAGTAGCTAAAAGCAAACCACACCCTTCGGTCATTTCACCTGACAGGTCTCACTCTGCTTCCAGAGTCCCAATAGCGCCTGTAGAGAAGAGCTCTAATAGTTCATGCACTGGGCAGCTCTGCAGCCCAGCAGTCCTGGGTACAGTTCAGGTGAACACACCTCTCCATCACAGCGCCTTAAATGAAAGGCACATTTATACTAAAGATACTACTCTGGGATGTTACCGGATTATGATGATAATACTTGAAGGTTATGACAGGTAATGAAAAGGTAATGACAATACTTGAAACATATCGAAAGCGTTAAAACAGAAAAAAGAAAGAAACACTCAATTTTTCCTTATCAATGGGACATGTAGGTTTAGAGCAGTTCACTGCACTAGCTGCATGCCCAGCCACTCTAAGGTGTCCCATTTGCAGGCTTAGACATATGCCTTCAGAAGCATGAAAGCAACATATCCTTTTCATGTATGACAAAAGAACCTGGTACTTCTGTCACACTCAGATGTCACCCTGTGCTGGTTTTGACTGGGATAGAGTGCATTTTCTTCATAGTAGCTGGTATGGGGCTATGTTTTAGATTTGTGCTGGAAATAGTATTGATAACACAGGGATGTTTTGATTATTGAAAACAGAGTCAAAGCCTTTTCTGCTTCTCACTCCACCCTGCCAGCAAGTAGGCCAAGGGTGTACAAGAAGCTGGGAGGCGATACAGTCAGGACAGCTGACCCCAACTGACTAAAGGGATATTCCACACCATGTGGTGCCATGCTAAGCCTATAGAGCCAGGGGTTTGTCTTTCCAAGTAACCATTACATGTAATGGAGCCCTGCTTTCCTGGAGATGGCTGAACACCTGCCTGCCAATGGAAAGTGGGGAATGAATTCCTTGATTTGCTTCACTTGTGTGTGCAGCTTTTGCTTAAAATAACCTGCCTTTCTCTCAACCCACAAGTTTTCTTACTTTCAGCCTTCTGATTTTCTCCCCCATCCGCTGCAGGGAAGTGAGTGAGGGGCTGTGCTTGCAATGGCAACACCATCCAAGGGCTCTGGGAAAGCTCTGTGGCTGCTTATTGGGTTTGTTTTGCTGGAATAGTCTTCTCTTCCAAAGCCCCTCCACTTCACTTCTGCATCCAAGTTTGTAAAGCAAGACACAGTGAAGTGATTGAGTGTCCATGAAGTTCAGGGAATGTAAAACAGAGACCAAAAATAATTAAGTCAATTTCTTAATAAAGGAGAATGCTGACCCCTCCCCCCTTTTTTCTTTGATTTTTTAAAGTTCAATTCTAAAAAGAAAATGTTCAAAGTGCTTTATTTACATTAGAATCCCATAACAATCCCTTTGAATATATTCAAAACATGTTTATATTAACATACTAGAAATACACCCTGTTATGGAACAGATTTCAAATACTACAGCCATGGTAGATCATGGAAGAAGTTAAATAGCCTTGATTCAATTTTGTGGGTGAGTGCTGTCCTCCAAATATTCTCTGAAGAAACTGAGAAACGAGGAGGTTTGTTTTTTTCTGAGCTGGAACTGGCATCACCAACATTTATATACTTAATATTGAGTAAAAACTTAAAAAACTTTTGAACAGACTAAAAATTCATCAAGAAACTCGTGACACCCTTCTCACCCAGTAGCATCATTTTGGCTTAATATTTTTTGTTAACTAGGAGCTAAATACTTTCTATGTATTTCTGCAAATATGTCCTACTTCGTAACAACTTTATGACTGGGGGTAAGGCAGGTATATTGTGCACAATATTGTGCAGGTATATTGTGCACATAACCACACGAGATGGTTGCCCATGCAATCAACAGATAACCTTCCTGTAAAAGCATGTTTTCCATAAACAGGAAAACAGTCCAAGGACATTATGAACACTTTACTTTTCTAAAATATGACAGTCCATCTCCACACCCATACAGAAAATATGAAAAGAAATATCAAAATTTTGCATTAGTAACAGATTATGTTTAAACCAGTGTATTTACAATTAATTATATTCTAAACTAATATGGTTTATGAAATACAATTAGAAGAGCTTTAAGGTTTTATTACCTATTGGTTTCCGCAGATTTGACAAAAGATGTTTACAGATATGGATGCATATACTACATGTCTATGTCTAATCCTGAGAATAAGCTTTAATGCATGGAGATGTGCATCTTATCATTACAGTAAACCAGAAACACTGTGTTGGTGACAATCTACTTCCCTGTCCCTGTGCAATCTGAAAGTTATCTAAAATGGGAAAGGTAGTACTTTTGCCCCACTATCATGACTGCCATGTTCTTGATTTATATAAACATATGACATTCTCAAATGCTCTCCCTTCCATAAAGCTATCCATGGCCAGCTGGGTGATGTTAACTAAGAACTAATCATAAACATCTGCTTAGTGTGCATAAATGTTGCTTTTATTCCAGATTTTCCTAAAAGAAAATATACTGTCAAGCTACATATACATATTTTAGTCATCCTTCTTTTATTTTTTATTTTTTTTTCTTTTTTAACCACACAAATCCATTAATATACTTCGATCTAGAGAGGCACATATTATTTGATCTGACACAAAGACTAACAAGCATGGTATGTTTGAGTTTTGGTTTCCCTTTTCTAGCACTTAAAGAGGTCAAATACTTCATATCAATCTGCCCAGGTTGACAGCACCTTTTTTGTTGCTGCCAGTCCTCTTGTGGTGTTGCAGTCCATGGGAGGAATGGCTGACCCACTGCCTGCACCCCACACACACTTCTCGGATCCCCTGAAAGTGCTCAGGTGTTTTGAAGAAAGTATTCAGTGATTTTTGAAACCCAGCTTAGGAGTGAAATCTGATGTAACATGCTGCATTAGATACGAATTCCTGATTTATC
>JANHGB010026469.1:9958-22699 GCA_026283785.1 Coracopsis vasa
ATCGCCCTGTGGCTTTTCTATTTGTGGGGTAGCGTATGTCAGCAGTAGAAAGCATGATGCAATCGTTATTTCTGAGGGACGTTTCATTATTGATGCTAATTAAACTTGAAACTAATGAGAAAGGATTACTTTTCAGGGCTGGAGAAGAGGCCAGAATAGCTATTATAGGTTAATTATTCTTCTAAAAGACTCTGTTTAAGTAACAATTCATTTTGTCGACTTTTCTTCTTATGTTGTACAAGAGCCTTCTTTGAAGAGGATTCAAAATATAATTGCTGCACTGACCTCATCTAGCTCTCAATCAGTAATCTCCTTCCATCAGCAAAAGGTTAATAAAATCTTTAAGGAAAGGAATTCTGTGCCTTATCTATGTGTAGACAATTCAGAATAGATCTCCCTGCAAGTATTTCCTATTACCCTTCTGCGTGATTTCCTTGGCATACTTTCTACATTTGAAAAATGTCGTATTCCATAAAGCTTGCAAATGTAATAGTTTGCAAAACAAGTTCATTCCAGAAGCAGGGAGTGAATCTAGTCAGGCTGGCTTGAGAGTTGCACGTAAGTCAGAGCCTGCTTCCCTTTGTTTTTAAAGGACTAGAGCCTGTGGTCAACCTTAAGTCTTTCCTCACTTTACAGGGCACTGGGTTGTCCGTCTGATGATTCGTATTTGCTGAGTAAGCAAGGAAAGGAAGAGACAAGGCTCACTTTTTGTAGGAGCCAATGTCTCTCTCACTGGGAGGCGCTATGGCTTTTGGTGGGGAGGGCACACACTGGTCCCCTTTGCTCCTTCCCAGCTCTCAAGTTGTCACTTTCTTCCTCTGGGAGTCTTCTCCTGTAGAGATGAGTAATGGCTTCAGACTTGCAATTCTGTATTACAAAAAGGAAAAGGGAGAGCTGGATTAGTGATATTATGAGTGCAGAAAGCTGGATGAAATGTTTGTGGATAGGGAGGATGTCAGTCTTGAGCTGTAAATGTTAGGGCAGCTTATGCTCCATTAACCAGTTGCCTGATGCCTTCTGTCAGGACACCTCATTTGCAGATGGGAAGCTCTTGTGTTAACATGAGGGCTGTGAAAGCAAATGTCCATTTTGGAAGGTGATGCTGTGAGCAGCAAGGGCTCAAATGGATGGTGGGAGGTTGCTTAGGAAAGCCCCTCAGTGGTGGGGTGATTTACCTACTAAGCACATGTTACCATCTGAGGTGTGACAGTGTCTTAAAAGGGCAGTGTTCACCAGTCCTGAGTTAAGGAAAGAGTTGCATCCTCTGTCTGGGCATTGGGATCAAGTTCAAAGAGAAAACATCCTCTGAGTAATGGCTCTTGCCACAGGACTCTGCTTAGGCCAGCTCATAGGATGTTGGATAAAAACTTCTGTTTGAAGTGCTGAGTCCTATTTGCAGTGGAAGTTTTGAATCACACAGAGATTGATCAAAAGCTCAATGTTTCCTTCTGTGCCTTGCCAGCCTACTGTTCTTTATCTCCTGAAACAAAGCAGCATTAACTTTTAAGATCTGATTCAATAACATTTTATGGATAATAATTATGACTGATATTAAGCCTTCAGCAACCACTCTGTATGGAGACTTCATGTATTGAGGTTTATTACCAGTGTAACCTATCATTTTACATCAGTTGTAAAGCAGTATCAATTATACAGATAAGAGGAAAAAGAAGTATCAATGAACTATTTCCCTCTGCTGCTCTGCAGGGTGTTCATGTGCTTGCCACTTAATATTGCTGGCACAGTGGGAGCTTGCAGGGGAAGAGTTTTTGTTTACAGAGTCTGTTTGCGCAACTGCAGGGTTGTGATGAATGAATGAATGAGTGAATGAATGAGCTGCAGCAATCCTCTGCTGGGAAAAGGAATCCATTAGTGCATGGACCCTGGAGACCAATCGATCATCCTTTCCCTTTTAGTAAGAAATGTGTGAATTCAAAGTTTTTAGAGAGAGATGCTATTTAGAGACAACCTCCATTGCTTTCTCTGAGGCTTATCCCAATAGTGGAAGTTTTTTAATGCAGTAAACTTCTTTGGACATTCCATGTTAGTGATTTTGGTTTTTTTTTTTTTTAATTCAGAAGTTTCCCAGTTTTACTGATCTCACCAGGAAATAGTTGTATGTACACTGTTTATGGAGATGTTCACTGAACCAAACTGAAGACCAGGTTGAGCAGAAGAAAGCTCTGGTATTTTCTGGGTCCTGAAGTGCTGTGCACAGTGGTGTAATGTAAATAGCAATATGAGAGAAAACTCACCTTGGTTTCCATACAGGGTTATCATGGAAAGTTATCCTACTGTATTGGCTGAAAAAGTCACCTGAAGGACCTAGGACTGGGTCCTTGCTCAGCTGAACCTTGTGATGTTCATGCATCATTAACTGTAACTGTGCTATATAGTTGCCTTTTTTGCCTTGCTCCTCCTCATAATTTTCTGTATAAGGAAATCTACCTCCCTGGTGAGCTCAAATAAGATGCTGTCTGCTTGTGTCCTTTTTGCCTTTTTGATGGGAAAGCAGAAGGGAATTCTAAAGTGTTCTGGGAGCTACATGGAGGCCTTGCTTTGACATCTCTAAATATGTGAGTAATGGGGTGCTTAGAACTGATTTTACGTGTGATGGATGCTCAACAATAAGGAATCACAAATTGTGGGCAGCAGAGCTTGGAGAGGAGAGCTGCTCAACAAGATTAATGGGAAGGGAGACCTTTAGTATAATGAAAGACACAGTTCAGGCTTGAAAACACACAATGACACACTGAATGGACTCTTGAGGAGTTGGACAGTCAGGTTCCCTCTGCAGGCAGTAATGCTGTGCATTTGTAGAGTCCCTTCCTAGGTAGGAGACGCAGGACAGCTATGAGACAAATGCGCTGTAATTCTCGCTTCACCCACAAGTGATCACACTGATACACCAAGGAATGGGATTGTGTAAGGGCTGTCTGTCAAGGTGATAGGGATGTTGAAGGAAACCTAGAAATTTCTTTCTTTTCTAACAAGTGCAAGCCAGTAAGGAAAACAGGATGAGACTGAGGTAGAACATAAACCCTACAGTGCTCAAACCCAGTTATTTTGCTACCAGAATAAAATTCCTCCAAGAGCACTTGATGTAAGGTTGAGGCTGATGTCAGTGAGATCTTCCTTGGATCTCATCTAGCCAAATTTTCCTGTGGAGAAATTGTCTTGGACAAATCATGCTAGTGAAATGTAATTAAAAACCCCACACCAAACCCAACAAGCCAATTAAAAAGCCCCCTTCCAATTAGATAGTGTATTGAAGTTTAAAGGTGTATTTTATTACTGTTAGAATTATCAAGTTTAAAAGACAAAAATATCACAGTATTATTGTTGGAAATAATAACCCCACTTGATGAAATTGTGGCTCATCTTTCCCTTCCACTGTAAGTTGCAAGCTGTTATTAACTCTGTGTATCATGACTAAGGGGTTATGAGCAGGGATCAGAATTAGCAAAATGTTAGTGGAGCTGGCTACAGGATCATTGATTGTTATGACTGCAACTGTTATTCTTTGTCTCTGACAAGGATAATAATGTGTGGAAATGAAGCCAGCAAACATGTAAAATACATCTAAATATAGAGGACAAACCAGCAAGATAATGACTGGACCAGTAATCAGATGCAGAAGGCCTTATCTGTAAGTACAGTGGCTTGAAAGATGGCAGTGCTGGTAGATAAACATTAAGAGGACTATGAAGCTGAGAATAAATAGAGCAATATTCTCTAAGCAGTAAAGAGCTGGAGCATAAGACCCTGGAAAGACATTCGGGACTTATTGCTTGAAAAAGATCCCTAAAGCTGTCAAGCAGACGTGCAGCTGGTAAGTAGATGACTCGCTGGGATGTTGACTGAAATGGTAGAAGAAATAAATCAAAGGGGATTGCATTAGTGTAACTGAAGGCAGTACATTACTTTACTTTGAAGTATAGTGTCCTGTGGAGAAAGCAATGACTGTCATCCCAGAAGAATGATCAAACTGAGTGGAGACAAGATTTAGACTGTAGCATGGGAGGTGTCTTTTCTGTGTGGGCGTAACTTCCAGGTTTTCTTGAAAGCCTTGGGCTGGAGTTTGACGAGAGGCATAAGGGGCTGATCCTAACCCTGAAGCCAATGACATATTCTCGTTGTGCATCTCCTCCACTCTCAGGTATGGCTAGGTTTGGCAAGAACCACCGCTCTTTGCTATCAGGCCAACTGCCATGAATGCACAGCACACCTCATTTTTTGTGTCAGAAGATAAGAAATAGAGCTTGTTTCCAACCTGGCAGTTTTTGTCAGTACTTAGCCTAGATAATAAGCAAAAGAAGACACTGGTGCGAAGTTTACTGACCAAACCAGTATTATATTTGCTGTCCATATACAGGACAAGTGAGCACGTGAGATGCTGAGAGCCTTTATTCTTGAATTCTTACTGTTTTGTGGAAGGGGCTTTTGGCCAGAAACTGCTGCACTGTAGCAGGGGTGTTGGCTACAGCAAGAGTTTTTCAATGGCTAAATCTTAGACCTATGCCAGGGTTTTGAGTTGAATGTAAAGAAGGGAAGCATAAGCCCAATAAGGGGAATGAAGGAGTAGGAGCATCCTAGTGTAAGCAAAGGGAAAATGTCAGCTTGCCAGAGTCTAGTGATAGGAGGAAAGCACTTGTCAGGTGTATCAGAATACACCTGAAGATAAGGAGGGTTCTTCTATTTACATCTCAATAAAAACTTACATTCACTGTTTATTAAGCATTGCATCTCTGGAGACCTTGTTTCTAGTTTTTTGCCTTTACTTAAAATGAAGTTATGTTTGATTTACCCCGAAGTGCTGTACAGCACAAATAGACCAGGTAGGTCTCCTAACTGAGGATGAGCACCCTTCCACTTTCCTCCCTGCCTATGCTGTGGCCATGCCTTCATGGTAAGGCACTTTTACATGGTATCCCATAGTTGAAGTTAAAAAGGTGAACAAATCTGCCCTTTCTGCCCCATGAAAAGGTTCTCTGTATATGATACTGGTGTTATTTCAAGTATACTTTTGTCGCTTAAGTCTGAAAACAAGCCCTGTTTTAAAATAAGGTAAAAGTCAACTAACTTGAGATGTCCATCTGAATGGAGAACACCACTTTTTACTCAAGAAGGGATAAAAAATGCATTATTCCTGCCTCAAAAATCCATTCTAAAGTAGCTGTGGATAGTCAAACCCATCTGCAAAGATAAGAGCTGAAGTATGATCTTATCTCTTAACATGTCTTTTATCATCAGTCTCATCCCTTTCCCCAGAAGCACTTGGGGATGGTAGAGTGGGGTCCAGATTGAAGTACTCAAGGAAAGGAAAAATAATATGAAGGTCAGACTAGATTATATGAAAGTCACATCAACAGAATTATCAGACGGAAGAGCAGACGAAGTACCTAAAACATAATGAAAACTCTTATCAAAACTAGTTTACAACTAATGTGGAAGTGCCTTTTAATTTCTTATGTTAGTTCAAGCAAAAATAAGTCAGATTATTTCTTTTCTAGTCTCTTGTCTGGTCCATCAATTGCTCCTTTTGGGTAACATCCTGAGAAACATTTGTTTTATTCATAGTTTTGATTTCACAGCAAGACCAAGACTTCTCTCTCTTGAGTGTATTCCGAGCATCTTAAACAGTATAAACTTGTGTTCTGCCTCAGGATTTTCATGCTCTAAGAAGTTAAGCTTTATATGGTGATTTTTGAACTCCTCTGGACGTGTCCCTAGCCTAGCAATGGCAGCTTAAGGTAGCTTTGAGAGCATGATTCTTTGTCTAAAGCCTCATCCCTAATGCCCTAACCCTGGTTGCTGCTTCACTAAAGCCTGTCTCTGGATCCTTATGGACAGTTCCATTGTCCTGGAGTGATCACTGTGTCTGTTGAGAATGGAATCCTGCAAGGTCTGGAAGCAGTTCTGTTTTCTGTGGGTAAAAGGCAGGTATCTGTTGCCTCTCTGTAGCATCTGTTGTTGGTACAGATTGCTGCGGTCAGATGTGGGGAGTTTCAGCTGTTCCTTTCAGTGCCTGCCCAAGGACAGGAAGGGTGCTTGACTTCTGAAGCTACAGTTTGATGAAGGCTCAGTTTTGAAAATTGCCTCTATAAAAACTTGCAGGTAAAAGCCTTTCTGGATCAGAGGCAAAGCTAGAGCTGCAGAGGGGCAAATTCAGCTCTGGTGACCTGAATCTTACCTGCCTTAAATGCAGAGTCCAACTGGGTTTTATTTTCCAGGCAAGCCCATTTGTTTTTACTAGAAGCTTCTCTGTTAAAGCCTTTTTCTACTTGAGCAAGCTAGATGCTGTGTTGTGATATTGTATTGGGAATCCCTTCCCAAAACAGCCTCTTCCTCCAGTGAGGTTGGTTGTGGTGGAAATTGTACCTTTTTGTGACTGACAGTGTCGTGACTTGGTCCTGTGCAGATCTGCCTTGATGTGTCTTCCTCCGCAAGTTCCTTCCCAAATCCTGTTTCTTTATATAGCATTTCTGCACAAGTAACTCCTCTCTCAAAGGCACTCTGTAATAGCAGTGTGCTGCCATTCCTCTGGATAGCACTAAATCTGTGACAAACTGAAGGGAGATTCCACAGCAAGGTGATAAAACTACTGCCTTGTCAACTTTTGTGCTGGCTAAATGCAAAACGAGGCAAGCAGCTTTACCCTTTAAAGTGGAGAGAGATGAGATAAGGGCAGTTTCAGTGTTTCACAATCAGCCATGAGCATCCATGAAATGAAGTTACTTGTGTTCTAAACTGATGTCTTGATAGCGAGGGACTCCATTTTTCACCAGTATTCATGCCTATTCCTGTGCTATTCCATAACAGAAGATATTGAGTAATATATTAAACAACTTGGATTTCATCTGTTAATTATTATCCTTGAAATGCAGTTTTTTAATGTGTCTATAATTGGAGCTGTTGAGGAGGTCAAAACCAATAAGACTGACTCCCAGGAAAATGGTCAGTTGAGAATGGGGGAAGGTGAAGTTTTGTAGCAGTTCCATAGTCTTTCATGATCCTAATTTTTTGGTAAAATAATGACATCGCTGAACCTTGCAGTGTTGAAGTGGTAAGTGCTGAAGTGGTAAGGAGTAGAAATGAATTTGGCTTTCTTCTGAGGTGTTACACTGAATAGGATGTACTATTACCTATGTCATTGGGAACATCTCTGATACTGCACGGAAGGTAAGAAGCTCTGACCTGTGTCCTTCAATCTTGGAACACTTCACGTAGTTCACTTTGTTCTTTTCCTCCCTTTTTTGGGGATCTGATGTAATTTACTGTTAGTAGTGATAAATATGCTACTACCCCAGTTAAAACCAGTAAAGAGTCACAGCCTGGTGCAGGTGCCAAGTCAGTGCTTGCCAGTGGGTGAGGATGGGTGGCATTGCCAGCGGTGCTGCTGTAAACTTGTGCTCTGGCAAGTGGGCTTCCTTGGGGTCACTAAAGCTCTTGTGTCCCAATTGGAACTGTGTGTCTGCAACAAAATGTCAGCTGAGCAATACCTGAAGATCATGGCTTTCCTTTTTGCCTGGATGAGGTATGTGCAGTGCAGACATCTATACCATTACAGTTTGTCTTAGCAGCGGCAGATCGGTTTCTTGTCACACCAAAAACTTCAGCAAGTTTTGTCTTCACAATTCCTAACCAAGTGCAGAAGTCCCTTCCAACCTCAACCCTTCTGTGACCTGTGACTGCAGACATCATCAAACAGGATTGAGCCAGGCTTTTTAGGGCAGCTTGAGCTGTGCTGTGTTACCCTGTGATACATGTTCTTAACTGTGTTATTCGATCATTTTGTGAATGCCAGCGATCCGAGCATCTCTGCTTGGAATACTGAGCTCAGACTTGTAGTACTCTGCATACATGATGGCTCACCATGCACATCAGCAGAATAAAGCAGTGTTTCTCATTAGGAAAGTGACAGATCTCTTATAAGATCATCGAATCCCGAGTCATGCATGGGTTCTCTAACTGCTTTAGGGTACAGCTTGGATATCTGGTTATTACAGAGGACTTGTATTTGGCTCCCCACAGAGACAGCAGGTCAGCCCGTTGACACCTGCCCACTCTGTTAACACACCAGTGAACCTATTGCTGTTTAATATTTGCATGACAAAACAACACAGTTGAGAATTGAGTTATAAAATGCAGGTCACTCGGTAGATGCAGCAGGCAGCGAGGGAGCATGAGGTGACAGTGGAACAATTCAGAGTAGCAAGTGGGGACACTGCAGCTGTTTGTGCTCTAATTGCATTTCTCCAGATGTTCCTGTGATGTGAGGTAGAAGCCAAGCAGTCTCTAGGCATAACCATATTTCACTGCTCAGCCTTCTGAGCGCTCTTCTGTGGCCTGTAGAGAAGGGAGGATTTAAGGACCTAAGCCATTTTGTCTTCTGTGCTGTCAAATGAACTCTGTCTTTCTGAAGTAACATTTCCTGGGTATATTATTTTTTCAGAGCTTTCTTTTCACATTAAGATCAGCAAAAGCTCTTTTTGGGAAGCCTGATTAAAAATGCAGTTCCTCCCAGGAAAGAAAAGAAAATAACATTTTCAGCCTGAAAAGAGATCACAAAATTATCATGAAAAAAATGAAATGAATTTTGAAGATTATGCATTGCAGGAAAGTAGGTAAAAGTGACTTCGGGGCTTCTGCTGTTTGTAAAATCATTTGTGGTTTTTTGAATAAACATCTGCTAAGAGTATAGGTGACAAAGCCTCTGGGAGACAAGAAGTGTCTTGTACTGGGGTTGGCTTCAAGAAATTGATGAAGATAGCTAATTTCTTTGTGGAAATTCTCCTTGTCTCTATATTTTAAGTAAAATAAATAAAAACAAACACCAAAACCCCCAAATGAAACCTCAACAGAAGCCATAAGAAACTGCTCTTTCTTCTCAGCTGCCTGCTGGGAACTGCATTACTGGGAATGCAAACACAGATGGCTTCCAGCTCTGCTGCAGACCTTTGCCTCTTAGGATCTGACTGGGGCATTGGTAAGCGAGGCTGTGGAAGTACAAACACTGCTTTCCTGTTTTGCTCTCTTGAGCTGGGTTGTGTTCCTCTATGGTGGTGTAATTATTCAGGTAAGTGCCTGCTTTCTATCTGGACCTTAACTCTATTAAGAAAATAGAGAAAATCTCAGGAAAAGGAATAATTTCTCCTTTGGCCTTTTTGACATTGTACAAAGGGTGTAGAAGAGAGGATTCCGGTGGCTTCAAGTGTTACCTTCTACATTGCATACGGCCAAAACCTTTTCAAGTGGTGTCCATTTTATAAATATGTTTCCAGTCCAGATCATTAGAGGAAATGAATCTGGCAAGATGATCACTATTTTATTGTGACTGTCTGAGTTGTTTGCAAGACCTTAGCATTGAATGCTTCTCCAGCTCTAGTCTAACCTTCACTTGTAACCAACCCCTCTTCTGTTTCCTCCTCAAACAGCCTTTCAGATGGAATAGAAAATGTTTGTTGTTACCTAGCAAAAAATAATGATGCTTCCTCAAAGCCCATGCTTTATCAATAGCTCTTATAAAGTGTGTTTTGCATTCCGAGATGTATCTAGCATTTCAGCTTGGAGCAATGCATTGCATACCTGGAAGGCAATGATGACTGTCTTTCCAGTGTCTTTTATTAGTCATTTAAGGTGAGTTGTGTAAAATCCAACTGACCCTTCTATAATAACTAGGGGCAAATAGCTCTGAGTTGTCATTTTGATAAATTTTGGAGTATTGGCAGTGTTGTGGGCTAAGGAGCCAGGAATCCAAGCCTTTCATTTGTCATTGTCATTATGAAATACTTTAAAAGAACAGGGGGAATGTGTCCTGGTGATTCGATAAATCTTATCTCCATGAATGAGTGGATTTTGCGTGGTTTCATAATCTACTGAACTCTAATAGCATATATCCTTTGCTTTAAAAATAACTGTTAGAACAAGGTGTTTGATGAGGCTGTGTATTGTTTTTGTGCAACCCTTTAGATTGTTTTTATGTCAATGAATGACTTTCAGTGGTGAATGTCATAGCAATTATTGACCTGTGTAGTACATGCATGGCTTTAACAATTTGTTGTGTGATCAAAACATGTTTTTCTATAGGATATAATACCAAGGGCAGGCAGAACACCTCTCACAGCAGCATTGCAATGAAAAATTCAGAACTAGGTAGAGTATTTGTTGTTATATGTTACCAAATAAAATGCTGGGTTTAGCATCCTGTATAATGTCTATTGCATAGTTGGGGCCTATACTGATAATTTAGTGCAATCTAAAGTCCTATTGTTTTATTGTTTTCAATGTTGATTATGTGCCAGTTTTAACATGAATTAAAAGTCGAGTTCATAGCTTCACACAACATAGTTTAAATGAAGCAAATAATGATATTTGAAATTGAAATAAACTTCAATGATAAAGAAGGACAGTGGCCTTTTCCTACCCACTATAATGGGATTTCGCAGTGCTTTGAAAACTAGTCCCACCAAGTAACCAACTGCTGATGGGGCCATTTTTCAATCGCTACAAGACAGACACTTGGCTCTGGTGAGGTCTGACTCTTGTTTTGCCAGCTGTGTTACCAGTGTTTGTTTTGAGGAGGGAGAAGATAGGGAAGAAGAGGAAAAGTGGAAAGAAGTGGAGAGAAGGTAGTGAGGCTGCCTTGTTTTTCCCAGACACACGATCTTTCTAGCAAAATGAGAATGGATAGAACTGCAGGTGCCAAAACCCAAGTCCATTCATAGGAATTCCATGTGAAAATACCCTGGCTTCTAGCTGAGTGGTTTATAGGGTATCAGATTAGGAAACAGCATATTATTTCAATATTATTAGGTGTATGTAACTCATACTAGACTGTTAACTGTTCTTCACTATTAACTGTTTCATCTTAAGTTATTATGACCACTCCAGTACTGAGGCCAGGAGAGTAATGTCCTCATGAGATATTTTGTCCCAGGGAAGTGGCAGGAGTTGGGCAGAGGCAGTGAACAATGCAAGCATAGTGTAAAGAGGTTTGTGAACAGTTGTGATGGCACAGGACAGACGTAATGGGCTGCTAGGTAAGAATGAGAGTTTCTATGTCAATCTTGTTTCTTTTGTGTTCAGGGGAGATAGAGCTACAGCTTATACTAGTAAGCTTCACACTCGCTGTGCTTGTATTTTACAGTCATGGCAGGTGTCCTTGTGCAGTGGATGGTGGAGGTTTCCAGGTTCTGCCTTGTGTTTGGGGAAAGAGCCTGATTCTCCCGAGCATCTCCACATAGCCCTGGTGCAACAGGATGAGAATCTTCTACCAAATTTAAGGTTCCCCCATGCTCTGAAAGCCTGGACAATCACAGCACTTCCTCAGTATGTTCCTGAACAAAACATCAGGGACAAACCCCAGAATCTTTGCCAAGAAAAGTGTCATTTGAGGGGAGGTTAAAGCTGAGTTTAACATTGCTTCATCTTAAGCCAGCATTAATAAACACAACTCTATATATTTTTTCCCTAATTCAACTTGTTTTTAACTGACAGCTTAGGTTTGTGTAACTGTTTTCAAAACTGAGGCTGCTTAGTTTGCTAGTGAATGAGAAGTAAATGGAGTAACTTAGTAAAGAGCAAATTGACCATTTATATTGAATACAGTGCAAAAAAGCCTTCACATGAGAGAAATATGAAGAGTCAGCAGCAGTATTCTTACAGTGCTGATGAATGACAGGTGGCCACAAGCCTGACTGCTTCTTTTTGGTTGCTCCTAGTGATTCTCAGGCAGGTGGGTGAAAAAGGTCTGACACGTGAAGTGACAGATACCCTTAGTGCTTGTGTGCGCACTGCAATGGCATGTCTTAAAATAGAGCCAGCTGCATGCATAATTAAGCAGAAATAATTGCAATGCACTTATGTAAATTATCTTGTGCTGCTGCTTCTCCTCCTTCCCCCCTCCTCGGTGTTTCCAGCTAAGTCCCCTAGTCAGAGATTCACCTGACCAGTGAGAAACACTGAAATATGTTTGGAGCAAGAAAAGAATAGTTGTTGCTTTCAAGAGAATAAGAACAACGTAATAAGACAAGTGTATAGAGACAATATTGGCATTCTGGCAGTTGGTTATATGGACAAAAATTCATTTTAGAAACCTGCATGTGAATGTAGTGGTTCTGTCATTGTTGCAGTCTTGCAACACAGATAAATATCTCACTTCTAGCTGAAATTCTGTTGATGTAAGCTTTCTTCATTCAGCCAGTTAGAATCATTCTGGCAATATACGACTGTGAATTTAACCTCGTTTCTGTTTGTACTAATTATAAGTTATATTGTATTTTTACTTTCTTTGGGAGGAACAAAAAAGCCTCTCTTCCATATGTCATGGTTTTATACATCTCCCAGATGACTGTTCTGGATGCATCTGGAGTATTGTTTTCTGTAGGATATTCTTTAACTCCCCTTTGCTCATATCCCCTTTTATCAATTGAATAAAACTCTGTATATAGCTGTAACAAATAACTGTATTTCCAGATCACCGGTGATTGTGTACATCAGATTCAAAACCAGTAGTCCAGAAGCTGGTGGAAATATTCCACCACTTGGGATGTTTGTAAAATGTTGGCATTGGCCGTTCACTCTTCTCAGTATATGATTGATTACAAAGCACAGGATATATTTTTCAAAAGCTCTAAAGCACCTTAAGTTCCTAAATCCTGGCCTCCTTTTGTGGAGCTGTAACACAAATAGTGGTATGAGCAGCTCCTGTTTGAGACTCGTTCTTGCTTTTATAGGACT
>JANHGB010026470.1:0-33248 GCA_026283785.1 Coracopsis vasa
GTTAGGAAGGCGGTTTTGATAGTGGACTGCTGCTCTACCAAGGAGTCAGCTATGAGCACTGAACTGATAGCATCTGTATGAATAAAGATCTATCTAGGATCAGTAAGAGCATGTCTTCAAAGTAGTGATGGTTTCTAAGAATCAGATTTCAGACACTGCTGAGAGAAAAAAATGAAAACACTAGAGAGCAAAATTTTAAGCCAAAGCTAACACTGTGTTTTGAAGCATACATCCTCCACAAAGTATTTGCACTAAGCCATTAATGCAGTCAGCTTAGAAAAAGATCGTAACATATGTCTGATATTTTCCTGGGAGGTTTGCATGCTCAGGGACTGTAGTTGCCAGCTCCCTCTGCATTTCACATCTTAACTGCTCAGTTACTGATAAAACAAGTCTTCACTACATCACAGTTATTACTCTGTATTTAATCTTCTTTTGAATATTCAATAATTCTGGCAGATGACTTCTGATAACTGCACACTTTTTCCATACTTCAATCTTTGGAGCTCTAACTGTAAAAAAAATCCAGAAATAACTGAGAATAATTGTCTAACAGTCACATATCAAGTCATTATTTTTCTCTTAAAATCAGAATTTAAACTTTGTTTTTACAAAAATAATGTATATGCTAAATTATGAGAATATGCTGGCTTTTAATGTGTTAGTGAAGGATGTCATCAATACATTATAAACCAATATTTTTCAATGTCTTGCTTTTTCAGATGGATGATAATAAAAAGGAAGTGAAAGCAAGAGGAAAATGAAAGTAAAAGCTACTGATGGATAAGTTACTGAATGTGAAAATATGAAGTAAAGCCATTCTATATCTGTGCTTCCTCTTGCTTGGCACATGGATATAATGCAGCAAACAGAGCAACAGAGAAGAGTAAATCTTTATGAGAAAAGTTGAAGAAACCACATCAATATCAATCTAATTAGAGAATCAGACTTCAATGTCAATTAAATTTCCTAAGTTAGCATGTTCAGGTTTCTTCTGTGAGGTCTTGTGGAAACTTTTCACATTAGAATTTCAAGTGTAATATTTACAGCAATAAGGAACAATCTTTCTTTTGCAACACTGAATCACGAAAGATTATTGGAGAATGAAGGTAAGAGGAAGGATAGTCTAGGGAAACTATTAAGGAAGTTATGAAACCTTCCATAGAGCTATTTATTTTGTTACTCTTTATGCAACAGACTATTAGTGGTGCATTGCAGGTTTTTAAAGACCTTTCCCTAACAATTATGAAAGATGTTTTGATGATGATGGCCAGAAGACCTCCTGAAAGTAGTATGTCAAGTTTTATTGTTTTATTTATCCCAACTACTTTCAGAAATAATTTCTATTTTGTCTATATTCCAGGATACTAATTCAGAAGCAATAGTGAAATACAACTGATTTCTGAGACTTTTCTTTTTTTCTCAAATAAAATTTGTTAATTATTTTAAAATTTTTTGTTAAAAATGTTTGAAGCATACTGGAACTTTAAAACAAAATTCTCAGTTAACCTCTCTAAATTAAACTAACAGAGATTATTTTCCAAGTTAGAGGAAAGTCACACTGAATTTACAGAACTAGAAGCACATTTTTGTTAGAAAACTTGTCCATTTGCACACCTCAAAGATAAGTGATGTTATAAGTAAATATATTACAAATAAGTGGTTAAATAAAAATTTAGCTGAAGTTAATCAGAGTTCATAAATACACTTCAGTGAAGCCAGGAGAGTGTCAGTGACTACCACAAATGTTAGGTCAGTTAATGTTTTTACTTGTAAACCATTAAAAATCTGCTTTTACGCTATTTAATATTTAAACTAAGCCAAACCAGCTGTACCACAATAAAGTATACCTGAGAGATAGACTCAGTTTGATGGATGTCTCAAAGTCATCACAATTTGCATGTAAGATGCAATTGCAAAGTTTAACTGCTGATTGATGATAGCTGTCTTTTTCATATCCCAATCTGGGAATTAATCTTGTGCTCTAAGTCCCAGAGTAGAGAGGAGAAAGGTGATGTATGGACTCAACTAGCAGAAAAATATTTTGGAAGGAAGCTGAAGACGTCACTGATCCTTCCTGCTTCCCAGGGCAGCTCAGGCATATGGTACATAGCTCGTTCCTTAGACTCTTTCCCTAGGGAGCTCTCAGAGACCAGAGACCTCCTAGAACTTCCAGCCATTCCCAGTCAGTCTGCTCCAGCACTTTGCTATCATTTTGAAGGAAGGAAAAACAAAAAAAAAAAAAAAGGGGGAATATATGAGAACATGAGAGTCCCCAAAGAGAACAGCTTCATATATTCTCAGTGTCTGCAGATAAATCACACTAACACAGTCTAAGTTGTCACAGTATCACAGACTAAGCTAGAAAACATGACTTTGTCTTTCCAAAGAAAATAAAAATGCGAGATCCTAAAGTGTTTTTAGCATATGAGCAAAAGTTGTCTCGTGGTTATTGAGAGTTGACCAGTCAGTCACAGAAAAGAGAAGACCAATTTCAGTAACAGTCATGGCTTGCTGTGTCCAGAGCCAAAGACCATGGGCAAGTGGTTCTGACCTGGAGCAATGTCTATGCCCAAGAAGGAAGTTCTACGCAGTCTTCTTCAAAAAAAAAAAAAAAGAAGAAAGAAGTTAAGGCTGGCATGAACAGAGGCCTCCTCTGCAGAAAGGAAGGTTATCCTTAATAAATGGCAAAATACTGGAAGCACAAGCCAGAAGAAATACTGTGAAGTGATAACAAAAAGGGTAGCACAGGACAGGAGAGAACCACCTGGGATATGGCAGATCCAGTTTCACACTAAGAGGGGCAACAACATCATATAAATGAAAGTATGACTATGCCCTGTTCCTCTTTGATTTCCTGATTATCTTTAGTTATAGGCTGCATGAATTATGTAGGGACCCATCTGGGCTGTGCAATTATGGCTGTAAAGATAAATCTAAGTCAAAAAACTTGCTATCCTTTTTCACTTATTGTTTCCATCTCACTGTCCACTTATTGTAATAAATGTGGTGATATAATAAATGTGCTGATCCTATATAAAATAGGGCTGAAAAGTCTCTGAATACCAAGGCAAGACAAGCCCTAGACCAACAAGGCAGTTACTTATGGGCCTGACTGTAAGTGCACAGACAGTCCCATTGAAGCTGGAGTGACTGCTTGAATGATGATACTACTTAGTACTAGGGTCTTCATAGGATGTGAGATATGTCTTTGCAGTTACCAGAGGATAAAGAGTAAATCATATCCAATGCTATCCATATACACACTGGAACATTTTAGTGAGCTCAGCCACACACCCTGTTTGCTCACAAAGAGACAAGCTTGTCACTGAAGACATCAGGGGCTCTTTAAACCAAGATATACCACCGCCTCCTGTACAAGCCAGTGATGAACAGCTTTCATTTCGCTCACATCACATTTTGTGTCTACCATAGCAAGAGCCATTTCACTGCTCTGAATGATAAAGGGACTACAGACACCATATCAAAGTAATTAAAGATTTATAGTAGTGTAAATAATTAACACTCCCCCTTTCCACTGAACACAAAAGTCATGCTTAGATGAATACAAAAGCAGCAGTAAGCTCATATCAGGCATCTAAAACCAATTTAGCTATGATATATCTCAGAAGCCTCACATTCTCTCTTGACATTTTTTGTTAGGTCAGCATATATTCAATATAAAGTGATACACCACATATTTAGTACTTTCTCCCAAAAGAATGAAGATGTCTTCTATTTCATAACTGCTTGATAAAACCAGTCTGTTTTGTGATTAGGCTCAAGAAAGTAATATGATAAGCTCTTCAAGCACTGGACATTATATTACTCCTCTAGTCTTGACACCACCAATTTTGTTGCCATCTGGAAACTTCATGATAGAAAAATATTTTTCTTTCTATGCAATTTTAGATGATATTGCGTTAGGTATCACTATTTTTCCTGATCATTTTTTCACCATAAACATCACAAATATGAGTTCTGGATATAAGCTCTTGAGTAGCACTTACCACAAATGCAGGCCTGAATTCAGAGGCATGCATTGTTATGTCCCTGCTGGAAAAAATACTTTTGTGTCTCATTTTCTTTGTATCCCAATAGGATGGCTTTAAATCCATTTAAATTGTGCAGTGTACTTTTGCAGCACTGTTCTAAAAGCACAAAGCGTGCCCAAATTGAAATGCTAAGATTGCAAAGACCTACTCAAAATGGATGAAGTAACACCAGAAATAAGGACAACGTGGCAAATTTAATATAGATCCATTGTTCATATGCACTATGATAATGTCGTTGTCTGCTTTGTCACTTGCTCTTTATTTGCAAGCTTTTTCTTTCACTGACTGCAGGTAATAGAATTGGTCTTGTATGAATGAAATGTGCAGTGACAAACGTTATTCTCTGCAGTTTCCCTGCCTCAGCTGCTGCAGAAGATGGAGAGTGAAAGGTGAACAAATTGGCTAAAATCAAAATTTCTGTCTCCAAGGGAATTTCAATGTTCTGTTTCAGGTGCTTCAGTTGCAATTAAAAAGGAAAATAACTATTTCCTGCAGGATGGAAAATCTGATGAGGTTTTGTTCTGTAAAAAGAAAAAAGTCAGGTAATTTGTTTAAGAAACAAGTTCAGAGCTTTCAAGTTTCCGTTTCTTGAGTGATAGACAAAATGACTGCCTCGTAGCTTCTCCCATGCCAGCACTGAGAGGACCCCAGCTGGTTTGGATTGATACACCCACATCTCCAGGACCGTCACTGCAAGGATGTGCTGCCTTCAGAAAGTGCGCTAGAGTGCTCAAGCTGCAAGAAGGGCTATTGGGGCCAGCAGGCAAGTGTCCCTTGAGTTTTATCAGCCTCAGGTCATGCTCTCAGCCTGGGTACAACACCAGGTTTGGTGAAGAGGGATGTCCATGTTGTCTTATACTCAACTGCAGGGAAGAGGAAAGGTGACTTTATGCACCTGCATTTCTATGAGGCCACAGAGAAGGAAAAAACACCATCCCCTGGATCAAGGGGAGAACATTTGCCTGGGGCACCAGGAAAGCATGCTGACAAGCAGTTACATGGAGGCAATGATTGCCCCGGGTTGGAATTTCTTTCACGGAAGGGGCTGCGTATTCTTGTACCTGGGCCAGGATGTCTGTGCCAAAATCTGCCTAATGAATAAACCTCAGAGCCTTCCTTCTAAACCAGTTGCATTCCACAATCATTTTGTTATGGACAGGGAAACAATGTTTTTGTGAGAGTCCACTTGTAATGAGTCTTTTTTCTTTGCTTTGTCCCTTTCTCCTTCCTTCTTTTTCACAGCAGGGCGATATGACCCTTGGTTGCTGGCAGCCGCAGGCCCGGCAGTGCCTGTGAGGGCTTTGCTTCACTGAATGGGTCTCAGAGTACGCAGGGGTCATACTCATTTCTCTAGAGAGTTTCTTAAAGACATTTGATTCCTGTGACATGAAACTAGTTAATAAATAACAAAGATTCAAAGATTAATGTTACAGTTTCTCCTCAGGCTGTAGCTGGGCTGTAAGGGGGAGGAGGAAGGCAATAATGTGAGCTGCAAAGGACACCGATCCAGCAAGGGCTGGTGGAAAAACTCATTGTTCATCAGGATTTCAAGCTGAAAAGTTAAACTCAGCTGATTTTTGCAGCTGATATTGGTCCTCCCTGTTGCACCAGCCATGACCATGCAAGGTATACCACCATCTTGCTAACACAATTTTACATAAGAATGTTAATGGCAATAAAAAGGCCAGATGCTAATTTGCTCTAATGTGACTTTATCAGTGCTTTACTGGTGGACGAGGACCAGGATTAAATAATTGTTAAGGAGAGGCTTTCCCTGTTTCCCTAAGACAAGAAGCGTACATAGAGAAGAAACTGAGAGAGAGCAAGGAAGACTGGGAAGAATGAGTGTGTATGCATGCTGCGTAATTCCTTGCACTGGGAACAGTGGGAACATTTGTGGTTGCAATCACACTCCTAAAGATCACTGGATATATTGAGTAGCCGCTACAGAATGGTTCAGCTCTGCTTTTTAGAGGATTCTGCTTTGAATACAGACTCCAAGGCAGTCTGTGGGTAAGTGGGCCCAAGGGTTTCCCATTCCTAAATGCAGACAACTCAAAACATGTGAAACATCTGAAGAGACAGCAGAATTTTCTATCATTTTAATTAGTGAATAAAAAAGAACAAAACCCCCAATGAAGCAAGCAGGTCTATCTTTTCGTTTCTGTGAGACTGAAAGATTCTTTTATTCAAGAAAACTCAGGTGCATTCTGCAGATTCTGTAAAGCTTTTCATTACATTAAAATACCCACAGATTATGTCACGGTCTCAATATCTTTCTGCAAAGTGTTCAAATATTCATAAAATGAGGATAAATGTCTATAAGCCTGTTTTAGTTATCTGCAGTGGAAATTCAGGGGTTTTAAATGCTTGTTTTTTCAGACACACATTCACAGAATCTCTGCCTTTAAGCACAGCAGATTATTTCCACACTTCTTGAAAGCATCACAAAAAGTCAGAAGATGAACCTTAGGAGCATTCAGAAGAGCAAATGACTTGAGGATTTTGCATTTTAGGCTTGTAGAGCACATATAATAAACAGCTGTGCTAAGGAGCCTGGGAAACACACTTCAAGAGTTTTGCTGAGACCTTCTGCACAGGGGACAAACATGCAGTGCCCTCTGACTCAGCTCTGACCATGCAGAGCCCCAGCAAAGAGCAGTAGCATGTGCACAGGTGCTGACTGCTTTTTACCTGCTTGCTTACATTTGTATCTCTTCAGAAACTTGCTCTCCTGCTCTGTACTCTTGCATCTTTATCCTGTGCTTAGGACAGTAAGGAAGCAGCTTTGAAAGGGAATGAAGACAGGAACTGCAGGCTAGGATCTCATTGTTCTTGTACACACGCTTCATCTCAGCCACTGTATCCTTTGCAAAATATGAAAGCTTGTTAGAGAAAGGTATGTGATGCATAGGGTGTGATTTTCCCCAGCTTTTTTTTTGATTCATTTTGCATCTATCTGCAGCAAGTAAGAGGAAAAATGCCTTACAAAAACTTTAACACATTGTAAATAAAGTAAATATGTTGAGAGCCCCTAACACTTTTTTTAAAATGCCATCTCTATCTGTCAAAAACAAAAAGGAAAATTTTTATCTGTATATTATTTTCCTAGCAATTCCTAAATAGAATTAGGTGTATCAGAAATTATGCAAGAAGTCTGCTGGTGATTCTGAGAGTAATCATGTATGTTGAGGATGTCTGAATAACTTGAATAACTTGTGGTTTAGATTTTACATTCTGGCTGCATGTATTGCTGACTTAAGCCAAGCTTTGAATTTTGTGTTTTACTTGACACAGCCAACAATATCTCCAAGGTGGTCAAATACTCTTTCAAGAAAACTAACTAGCTAAAAGAAAAAAGCATTACTCTATAGAGGTATTGTGGCTTCTCTTTCTCTTTGTATGAGAGCTGGATAAAAAAAATTCAAGCAATGGAGATATTTGAATGAGATGGTAACAGCATGAAATCCTTCCATATGAATTACCACTATCCGTAGTGCCAAGAATTCCCTCCAAGAAGCCAAACAGGTCAGCAGGATAGCACCTGAAGAACAGTACAAAGGAATTCCAGCCATTCCAGCCAGAAGTCAGCTTCGTCAAGGGCCCAACTTAAATGCTTTTGTGCAAACCCACACAGTATGGGGAATAAACAAGAGGAGTTAGAGATGAGTGCACACGTACAGGGGTATGATCTTCCTGGCATAAGGGAGATGAGGTGGTATGGCTTCTGTGAAGGGAGTGCTGGAATGCAAGGATTCAAGGCAGGAGGTCTGTGTGGATGAGCAAGTTGCTCCTGGACAAAATCAAACACAAAAAAGAATCCTACAGAGGGTGGAAGCAAGGACAGATAGCCTGGGAGGAATACAGAGAAATAGGTTAGGAAAGCTAAAGCCTTGCTAGAATGAAATCTGGCCATGGATATCAAAGGCAAGAAGAAGAACTTCTACACGTACATAAGTGGTAAAAGAAAGACTAGGAAAAATGTGGTCCCCTTCTGGAAGGGAACAGGAGTCTTAGTTACATAGGACATGAGAAAGGCTGAGGTACTGAATGACTGTTTTGCCTCAGTCTTCACGGGCAAGAACTCCAACCATGCTGCCAGACACAGAAGGCAATGGCAGGGACTGAGAGAATGAAAAACCACACACCATAGAAGAAGATCAGGTCGAAGACCATCTAGGAAACTTGAAGATGCACAAGTCCATGGATAAGATGCTTCCCCATGTCCTGAGGGAACTGGTGGATAAGCGGCTAAGCCACTGTCCATCATATTTGAGAAGTCATGGCAGTGTGGTGAAGTTCCCACTGGCTGGAAAAGAAGAAACATAACCTCTGTTTTTAAAAAAGGGAAAAAACAAAGACCTGGGGAACTACAGGCCAGTTAGTCTCAACTCTGTGCCCGGCAAAATCATACAGCAGTTCCTCCTGGAAACTACACTAAGGCACATGGATAATAAGGAGGTGATTTGTGACAGCAAACATGGCTTCACTAAAGGCAAATTTTGTTTAACAAATTTGGTGGCCTTCTACAACAAGATTACATCATTGGTGGATAAGGGAAGAGGGGCTGATGTCTCCTACTGGACTTGTGCAGAGCATTTGACACTGTCCCACACAACATCCTCGTCTCTAAACTGGAGAGGCATGGATACGACAGATGGACCACTCAGTGGGTAAGGAATTGGCTGGATGATTGCACTCAGAGAGTTGCAGTCAATGGCTCAATGTCCAAGTGGAGACCAGTGATGAGTGGTATTCCTCAGGGGGTGGTATTTGGTCTGACGTTTTTCAACATCTTTGGTGGCAACATGGACAGCGGGATTAAGTGCACTCTCAACAAGTTTGTCAATGACACTAAACTGTGTGGTTTGGTTGCCATGCTGGAGGGAAGGGATAGCATCCAGAAGGACCTTGACAGGCTCAAGAGGTGGGCCAATGCCAACCTCATGAAGGTCAATAAGGCTGAGTGCAAGGTCCAGCACCTGGGTTGGGGCAATGCCAAGCACAAATACAGGCAGGATTGGAAGTAGATGATCTTTAAGGGCACCCCCTTCTCTCTCATTTTTCATTTCTAACCATGTATGTGAGCTCCTTAGCTAAAATTAATTGTAATCACAATGGTCAGAAATCTTTTATTATGTACTAAGACATTGTTCAGGTTGATTTTCACACAACTTCAACATTTTTGCTTTGCATGTTGCAAGTATTACGGAAGAAAAGTATGCGCTGTCTTATCTTGACTATGATGTACTTAGACCACAGCACAGACTTGCTATATTTGAGATGCAGGACAGACCTTTTATGTTCAAGCTGCTGCTGTTGATACTTGGAGTTGTACCAGTTGCACTGTTTCTAATTTACAGAATAGCGAGCACAGGGGATTATTGAACGCAGTCACATGGTCTACATTTTCCCTCTGACACCTTTTCCTGTGTGACCTTAACCCCCTCCCAAAAGCCAGACTTAGATGCTTCCATTAGATAAGGCAGAAAAAGATCTTCCAATTTTAGTAGCCAGCATATTTCTCTTATGTGAAATAGAGACCATACATTGGATTTGATACAAGAGTAACTAGGTCATTAAATAACCTGGCAACCTACCCAAAGTACACAGGGGCATCTGTATGGGGAAGGTTTTATGTAAACATTTCATTCCAATAGTGAACAACTATCATTACTCCTTTAACAAGCACTTTGCATAATCATCACATAAAGTTCAACCTTCTCTTCTATTTAATTAAAAAAAACCCCACCCTCTCTTTTTCATGTATTATCCCCTTGGTATATGTCTGCGTTGCCACACAACATTATGTTGTGTAACCACCAGACAGATTACCCTACTTTGCAAACTGAGCTTCACTGTAAGCTAACAAACATCTGCTAAATCAAGTTTGTAATAAAGCCACATTCATTGCAGATCACCTTGGCTTTTAACTGTTGATGAACAGGAACTTACTTCACAAATGCTTTGCTTTTTTCTCTTTTTCCCTGTGCCAAGACACTCAGAATAGTAGCACTCATGTATCAAATATCTCATAGCACTGGGGCACTCTGGCCTCCACTTTACTATTTTAATCATTATTCTGCTTTGAATTTTTGGCTGTGTTTTATTCTGTGTAGCATGAGATTCTAGTAGGTTCTTGTAATGAGAGGTCAAACTAAATAAAAATGGCCCTGCTGGTTCTGTCAACAAAATTCAAACTTTACTGTGAAGCTTTATAGCAATAATACCCTTCGTGCTACTATATTCTGTAAGCAATTCCAATGGAATCCCTATTCTCAGTGGCTTATTATAGCTCAACCATAAAAATGTGCTTTGGGCTGGAAGTGAATTTATAAGATTTCTGCCCAGGAGCATATGCTTTGTAAAATTTAATTTAAATCAGCTTAGCTATTTTTTTTTTCTTTAAAGACTGAAGAATAAAAACAGAAATAGATTATTTGTCTTTTTCTTAGCAGAACCCACCCTCTCCCCCTCTTTTACTTCTATAACAAGTAGGCATTATTCTTGCCCTTCAGGCATGTATGTAATTCCATGAACGCTGGGGAAGACATGAAGAGAACCAAACTAGTCTTCCTTATTTTAAATGAAATATGAGGTCTCTCTGGCCAATTGTTTGGACTAGGAATTTCTTTTTCTAAGGGGAAAAAAAGAAACAGTGATATTGTTATTGGAAAAAAGAGGGTCTACTGTACATAAACTACTTTTCATAAGAGTTAACAACAGAGAGTTCTATGAAATGGCAATAGGAAGAATTTTATTTAATTCAGTATATCTCAGTTTACTCTTGGAATTACTGGATATAACTTTTTCTCTGCTCTGACAGTTTTTAGAGAATTTGAGGGTTTTTTCTCTCCCTCCCTTATCTCCCCCCACATTTCCATGATTTCCAAACATCTGGACACATGTCTTGATGAGAACTCTAAGACGTAAATGTAGCAGCTGTTTCACACATTACTGGTGCGCTAACAATGTGCAGTAATCCCTCCTGCAGTCTTTAGGTGGCATTTATAATATGGTATGACATTATGTGTTATGGTAACATTTACATGAAGAATAGAAAAGGTGCACCTTCTGGAATAATGGGATCTGGAACAATGAAAAGAATAACCAAGAAGGCTGGTTGCCTGAAAGTTTTATCATCATTATTGCATCATTGCATGGATGAATGCAAAACTCAAGAACTACATTGATTTGGTTCAAAGTGACAAACTTACATTTCAGTTTGACATAAAATATTATGGGTTTGGTTTGTAAAAATGTACTGTGACTTTTTAAACTTTGCTTTATTTAAGTGAGCTTTTCCAGACCAATACCCCTGCTTTCCCACTGAGTCTTATCAAAAAGCAGCATTGACTTAAAGAATAATACTCCATCAAACATATCACAGTTTTTCTGACAAAATTCAATCTCACAGTAGGAGCATTGCTTGTGAAGAACTACAGCCCTGGCTACATTTCATCTTCAAATTTTGTTTACCTCAAGACAACCTTGATAACTTGCTAGAGGTCAGGTAGACATTGAGCAGAGTAGATTGAATTGAGCAGATCATCATAAAAGGCTGTGCCATTTCACGTGAGTCAGCAGAAAAACTGCTCAGTGAGTAACAAGGAGTTTGGAAATGTTAGGGGTGATGTTGCTCATGGAAACTAGGAAAAACCTGTCTGATGGCAGTGTATAAGTCATGCACCGTCTAATTCAGGGCTTCCACTGGTTCAGAGGGAACATGCTTTCCGCTAACTTCTGTTCCAACATAGTTGAAGATGAAGCATTTTCAGATCTTTCCTTGAAAGAGTAATTGTCATGTGCCTCATGCTTTGGGCACTCCTTTGCCTTCCTTTCTCTTCCTTTCCCTTACTTTTCTTTCACCACAATAGAGCTTATCCAAAGTTAATCCAAACATGAAGAGCTATCTACAATGAAAAGATCTCTTAAAGCAAATGAATGAAATCCCATGTCGGTAAGGCACTCTTATCTTTAACTTTTTCAGTGGCCTAGCTGTTGATCAGCAACTTCCAGGGAAAACAAAATGAGTTATAATAAAACAGATGGATAACAGTATAGAGAAAAACAGGAAGCATTTAAAAACAACATGGAAATGAGAATAAGTAAAGAAATTATATCAAAAGAGCCTAACGAGTTTCAGGAATACCAAGATAAGAATATCTGAAAGAGCTATTTTAATATGCAATGGATTGTTATAGTCATTATCGTGTATCCATATATATACAAATACACGGACACGCATATATATGTATGAATAGTCTTGATGCTATTTTAATCTTAAATTACAGATTTTAATACTGACAGGTGTTCAAGATGGTTAATCAGTATGCTGTGTGCAGCTGATACATATCCAGGGATAGGAAGGAAGGAACCTGAAGGCACCTGCCTGCCTACAATGTGCTCACAGCTATGTTTGATGCATGAGGCAGTACAGTAATTTGCTGGCAAGCTGGAAATAACTAGCCAAGGTGTCTTGGACATTTAGTAGCAGTAGTCAGTGAATAGGAGTCAATGCTGCATATCAGAGATCCTGCAGCTGTATCATGTAGGATCCTGTAGCAGGATTCAAACGTTCATCTTCTACATATATAGTGGATTTCGTAGTAGAAGAATAGGCAAGCTTGTTCATGACTTAATTTATATCAGATGGATTAAAAGCCAACATGCATTTCTGCTATGTGGTCCAGTCTGATTTCTAAGCTATAGCCTTTCAGTCCATCCAAACAGCTAAAATCTTCCACTAAATTCTCACATCTCTAGCGCTTACAGGCAACATCTTGGTAGTGTCTTTAGCTTGGCTATGGACAGGTATATCTTGTTGTACTCATATCTATTCATATAGTTTATTCTCCTATGGCTTGTGTTCATCTGAAATATGTGTCATACTTCCTTTTCTGTAACATATAAAACAGAAGCAAGTTCTTTTTACATTTATAGCTCTTCACCATGCCTCTTCTCAGACTCTTGTCAGCAGTATCAAATACATGAAAAAGGCAAGGTAAGCAGACTGAAATACATGAAAAACCATTTAGATGTTAGAAAACACTTTCTTACTGTGAGGGTGGCTGAACACGTAAATAGGTTGTTGTGGAATATGCATTCCTGGAGACATTCAAAACCCAACAGGGTATTGTCCTGGGCAAACTACTCTCTCTGACCCTGTTTGAAGAGAGACATTGGACTAGATGATCTCAATCAGTGATTCTGTGATCCAGTGATCTTATCTACCATCTCTCAATCATTACCGACTTGATGCCTAAGAAGCTAGCAGCTTAGGCCACCTAGAAGCTGTATTTCCATGTCTCCATGTCTAGTAAAATCTCCTTACAAACTGCTGCAAGGCTCCCCTCTTCAAAACTTTCCTGAAAACTCTTTATTGCTATCTATAAAGCCTATAAAATATTTTGTCAAGATGTAGATAGTTGCTGTCTCTACTTCTTACTCTGACTCTACTTCTATGCCTGTTCCTCCCTTTCTAATTCAGGTTGTAAAATACTTGAGACACAAACTTTTCTTAGATTTTGCAATACACCTACCACCACTGTTTGTTGTACATAGGTAGGACTGCTAGACACTCAATGAAAAGAAAAATAAGTGCTACCTGCAAAATGGTCACAGTATGTTCCACATTGGGTAAAAAATAAAAGAAAAACCTTAACTACTATTTTCAGTCTTAAGGAATTGTTTTGCTTGTACAAATACAGAGAAACTCTGAAGGTATTTCTTTGTTTGCATTTCAGTTTCACCAGTTCCATGAAATTTAGCCTGAATTTTACTGGTAACTAAGGTGAGTAACTGTAATAAATGAGGTGACAAAAGTGCCTCAGACTTTATCTGCTGGGGAATAAGGAGCAGCTAGAAACAGAAACCTCTATTTTTCACAGACAGGTCATTCAGTCAGCCACTTACATAGGCTGTTAATATACAGATGGATTTTGAATCACTTGCCTCCATCTGTATGAGTAGGTCTGGTTCTCCCCTTGTTTAACGGCAATGCGCTGCATGCAATGAGCCAGGCAGATAAAGTCCTAAAGCAATTTCCATCAGGAGATGGAGTGGCTTTACATTCTAGACAGGTATATTTCCTCCAGCTTACCCTATGCACTGCAGTGTGAGCCGGATGCCTGAACAGAAGTTGCTTTCCCGTGTGTTTCTGGATCTCACTGGCAGCAGAGATGATGCTGTGTTGAATGCAACTATAATTACAAATCCTGCTGTCCCATTTCTTTGATGCAACAGGATAGGAGGGAAGACCTTAAACAGGACTGCACTTGCGGGTGGCCATTTATCTGGCAGGATGTTTGGGAAAGATCTTTTTACTCTTTGTACTTCATTACCAACTGTGCAGAAAGCAATTAACACCTGGCCCTTCTTCTTTCATTTTTAATACCTATAGAAATGACAAAATGGATGCTACAATGCTATAAGCAGAAGAAATTCAGAATCATCTCTGTGATGAGAGTGATCTACTCAGTTCTGATGAACCAAAACCAGCAATGTTCTGTAGTTGTCTCATACCGATCTCCATTCAAATAAGGCAGCAGCTGGAACAGCCAGAAAACATTGACCTATTTGTCATAATGATAACAATACTGTAGCAGCTTTTAAATTATGAAAATAGTTGCTTGATTAGAGCAATAAGATGTTCTCTTAAAATTTCATGAGATGATGAAGAGTCCAGAAGATTGCTTGCTTTTGACTAGGTATCAGCATGACATGATATATATGGTGTCAAGCAGTATAAGGTTTTGCCGTATTTCATTGCATCCATGCAATACATAATTGAATACAAATTGAATTATAAATTGAAATAAATAATTGAATATAAATATATATGTGTGTGTGCGTATTACTGTGATATAAAAGTCACTGTGCGTATGAAAATCTGACCCTTACATCCCCAGAACTAACTTCCCTGTCTATGTTGGTTTCTTTGCAGTGTTCCATACCAAAAGTCCTTAGAAACAATACACTGACATAGTTCTGCTGCATGGACAGAAAGAAAAGACAAACTAACATTTTTCCTAGTGCATTACACACATATTTTCCAGAAACACCTCCTTGCCCGAAACACTGAAAGACCTCTCCTCCTGCCAACCCAGTTTTCTTGGTTTGGGAGGGAAGAGTCACAGCATGGCCAGGTGAAAGCAGGAGAAGTTCTGGCATAGGCAGAGCAAGTTCTGAGACTTGCATAAAGAGCATAAATAATACGATTTTGAAATATAATCTATGGCTTGTGAAATACATAATAAATCTGGTGCCCTGAGAGGTGGTTTGAGAAATAAAGCAGCTCCAGCTCACTATCAGCTGGGTGTCATAACCCAGAACAGAGTTATAAACACTAAGAAGCTCACCTGAAACATAGTTTGTGGCAGTGCCTTCCCCTAAGAAACAAAATCATGAGGCACTATCTGTATTTCATGAATGGCCCAGATTTTGTCTCAGCAAGCCCCCAAGTCTGCTGGTTTAGCAACATTATAAACTGGTATCTGAGATTTACAGCCAGGAGGCAGTATCACCAGCTTTGCTTTTGAGGAATTGTCATCATTGTGCTGAGACTAACAGCTGACTATATGTGCTAAGCTCCTCTTCTACTCTGATCCACCATGCAGTCTAGCTAGTGGACTTTAAAAACTTAAAGTCATCTGTAATTTTAACTCTGAGTTTGTTTCAGCCTTGGTTCAGAGTACTTGATTTCACCCTAGGTCTGAAGCGGTCAGAAAAACATCTCTCCCATCTGGCCTGTGAGAGCTTCCAAGTGGCCTTTGAATGATTTGCTTTTTTGTCTAAGGTTCCAAATAAATGTGCAGCCTTATAGCACACACATCCTGGGGGTAAGCAATTATTCATGATACAACAAGAAAAATACAAACAATATGTCACTATAAATTCTTAAATGAGCTGATTTCACTTTCTGTTCTCAAAGTATTTTTTTTTTTGTTTGATCTGTCATAAATATTTCTCTTGGCTCTTTAAATAACATTGACTTCTTGATGTATGTGGGAAGATGATTTATTGCGGTGGTAGAACAAACTGAATTCTCTTTTCAATGTGAGCTACTAAGTGCTTCCGCGCAAGTTCCAGACACCAAAGTTGGGATGCAAAGTCTCAACACTAGTTGCACAACTCTGAAGGACAAGCGCTAATATGACAAACTGAACAGGGTGCCTGTTGAGACTCACTCACTGGAGATTTACTTCCCTTCATCACTAGGACCATTATTTTTATTTGCTTCTAACCAGGAAAAAATTGTGCTGGATACCTACTTTTTCCACAGGCCTAGTGAAAGCCAGAGAATAACAATGGCATGAATAATGATACAATCTCTCCTGATTTCTTAAAAACTCAGCAATCATTCAACATCAGCTGAATGGGTCTCGCCTTACCACAGTGGACCCAACATCTTCTGCACTTTTCATTATATTGATTTCTAAATTTTGTATAACTTTTTATAGGGACTGGAGGGAAGAGAGAAAAAGAGGATGTTTAAAATGCATTGAAACCATGCTTTGCCTTGATTGAACACATATCACTGTCAACCAGCAACTCTGTGTTAATGAGCTACCTAGGGATAATAAAAGGTACCATGGGAAAAAAGGTATTGAAAAAAAAATAAGGCTGAGATCTCATTTTCTGATTTATACTGCAGGGATTTTTGTAACTCTGCTTTTTAATCTACACCAACCATTATTTATGTCACAACCGGAGAACTGCACTGCAAGATCTTGCATTTTCTAGGCCTACTCCTGTCCTGTTGGAGCTTTTCCACACTAGACCCTGGCTGAGACATCGAGGCTTCATTCATATCCAGTACCCCCAACTCCAGACAGCCCCAGAGGTCACTGCACCCTCTCCAGAGCCAACAGAGCAGTGACCTGTGTGACAGTCTCCTCTCTTACCTCCCTGCTGGTCATCTCACTGGCAGACAGCTTAGTATCAGCAGCCCTGGACCTGCCAAATGTCCTCACCAACCTGAAGATGAGCTTTCCCAAAGCCATTGCCTCTCTATTTGAGCCAGAGGTGAAGAGTGTCAATAAGCTGCTAACCTGCTCTGGGTACCAAGGTCCTCAGTGTGGCTCATATTTACATTAATGTGCTCTGTAAGCACTGCAGCTGCTTCTCCAGCATCACTGTCTTACATCTGTGCTGTCTGCAGCCAGCATAGGTTCCTCTCACCCATCCCTCTCTGACTTACAGCCTTAGATGTTGACCAGATACATTAATAATGGGGTTTCCTTCCTATGAATCATGGCACCATGAACAGAAAACCTACATTTAAAGGACCTGTGATTCGCTGTGCTGTAACAAACTCTATTTCTTGAATGAAGTGTGAAACAGAGGTTCTGACACCTTTCTAATTATATAAAATACACAACAAAATGTTTCTTTAGTTCTCCGAGTTGTACATTAAAGCCAGTAGGAAACACATCACACTGTGATCAAGGGTGATACAATGCCCTTACAGTCAGTTTTCAGAACTCTTATGTTCTGAAAGCCTGGTGGGCTGTGTATAAAAATAAATCCTCTCATACCATCTAGCAGTATGCATGCATGCATCCAGTCCAGGTTGCTCTGCTGTCCTTTTGCAGCCCTTGAAAGGTTGGGCAATTATTTCTCTTCACTCTTCCTAAATCAATGCCTGTTCTGCTGTGAGTGCCAAAGCTCCTTGACCTCTGCAGACTAGGCAGAAAGAAAGAACCGTGGGTCATAATTGACTTTTTGTTAAAAAGAAGTAAATTGCATCGAGTGGGAAAACTCTTTGTTCCCTCTGTGTTTTGGTAATATGCAAGAATTGGAAGAACTGTTCTGTAGTAGTATTACCAGCTAGGACATCACTCACATTTGAGGCCATCTGATAAGCTTACATATTAACCCTGCTGATCTACGTTAACACTTAGCCACGGTGACAAGTACTCTTTGCAGTTACTGCACACTGGCATTTTGTCTTTCTGCTTCCAAGGAATTCAAGTAGAGATTAGTGACGTTAATGAGGAAGAATAAGAGGGCGGATGAAAGCAAAGCTTGAGATATTGGCAAGTATCAAGAAGTCTGCAAAGGCAGAAAGCAGAAAATTCTGATTAGCACTCAACGTAGGTTGCACTTTCATTAAAATACAATGCTTGAAAATTCAGTTCTGTCTGGCTTTGCAGGCATTCTTTAAACTCTTGTTAATCTTTTAACAAAATATTTTTTAGCAAAAGTCTCATAATTCAGATATTAATGCCCTCTCTAGAGATCTACAGGGCCTATTTTTCTCTGAAGCACAGAAAATGCGATTGCCGTTACTGCTCAGAAGTACAGTAAAACACTTTACTCTGTCATTACCCTGTACAGGATTTTATTATTGCAAACAGAGAAGCCTACCTAAAACAGAAAAATATGACTTAGCCAAACAATAGACAGAGTTAAAGAATCAGCAACCAGAAATCCTTTGTGTGTTTGCTACTCAAAAACACCAATATGTGCATAAGTTCTTCCCCAACTACAGCTGTGCTAAGTGGAAGAAGAATAAGCTATTTCTTGTCTATGGCATGTGTTTCTGCAAGAGCAATTAGTACAAAGTAGCCACAGTGCCACAAACTCACACACAAACTGAGACACACCTTGGCTGTAAAGCTGGCCAGCATCAAAAGCAAAGCACACAGCACATATTCTGTTCTTGGAGAGGACAGGACTGGGATGTTGCAAAACAGTTCAAGGGACCGGGTATCTCTGAGGTGCCAGAAAATGCATTAGGAGGAGGTAGCTAGTGCCAGGGATACAACGCAAGGGAGGCAAAACCTGCAGGAGATCCCAAGGCTGGCCCTGAAGGGTAGGTGGAGAAAAAGGCAGAAACTTTGAGTCCTGCATTTAACAAAAAAAATTGGGAGCCCTGGTCTTTGTTCACACTGACCTCAGCATTACTCAACCATATAACCGTATCCTCAGATGAAAGGTCAAAAGGTAGACAAAGAGATGACTCTTGTCAGACTGTCCTGTTAGGGTTCACTTAGGGAGCAGCCACTGACCCTTTTTCCTGAACTGGGGGATCAAATCCATGATTCCTAAAGTATTTTGGATTAACGTTTTCTGCAGAGCCGGCCTTGGATGTGTAACCAGGTAGTTTGCTCTAAAGAGCACACTGTTGCTAGAGCTAACGTTTACTTAGCTGCAGGTGGATGCTGGTGACGTTAATAGAGGTGGATAGGAGGGGAAATGGAAGCCAAGCCTGAGATACCAGCAGAGATTGCACAGGCATACAAAGGTAGCAAACACAAAATATTGATTAGCAGTTAGCATAGGGCTGTACTTCCAAGCGAGAGCACTCAGTTGACTCAGGAGGCTGTAATTTTCCTCTCACAATTTCACTAAGTCATTTCAGCAATTTTACGCTGTTGCCTCTTTCCTCTCTGGCAAATAATTATCTTCTTCAGATTGTCTTTCCCAGGTAAGTAGTAGTGGCTCTTCAATCTTTTGTTCGACTAGTTTTCCCCCCATTTTGCCAATGATTTAGCTGATCTCCTCCAAGCACCCTGACAGTTGTTCAGTGTAGAAGAGAAATGTCCATGCTAATGCCAGTAATGTCATCCAGACCTTCCTCAGACAATATAGGATGGACCCACTAGACTACAACATGCAACTCTGTCTGTGATGACACATACCTTGGTCTATGTTGAATAGAGAACCAATGACTTCTGCAGCTCACCTGAGACTTTTCAGCTTAAAAACCCTTTTTGGTCTGCTCTTCAAATCCCAAAATGAATGCAGAGGCACTACTTTATTCTCCATATAAGCTACATTGGGCTACAAAAAAAGCTACAAAATATGGCAAAGGAGGTTGCTGTTTACCTTGTGACTCCCTGGAGTAGTTTACCAAATGCTATTTTTAGCTTTTTCTGCAAGGAACCTAGAAGAATATACACTCAGATCCTCTAATGTATGAGGATTTCATTTACCTTATGAGTACAACATTTTTCACTGGAAGACCACCACTGACAAGCTGAGCATATCTGCTACTGGCAGTCCAGGTCATGCTGCCCTCAGGTGCCCCCAGATGCTGCAAATGCAGCGGCAGAAACAGGCCTGGATTTGCGGAGGGAGGGGCGAAGTCACAGGGCTGCAGTTTGCCACTTGGTACAAATCACTGAGTGCGTGTGTGTTTGTGTCTGTGTACTCCTGACTAATCACAGGGACTCTGAGATCGGGACTGCAGCGGACCCTGATGAAATGTTCCCTAATTCATTCCTGACAAAATTGAGTTGGAGTAACAAAGGTATGCAAAAGCCAATAGATATATAGTAAAAAAGAAAAAGTCATAGCAATGCTGCAGAAGACACTTTAAAGTGTTCAGAAAAGCTAAAACGGACCCAAGACGCCATCAGGGTCAGAGAACAGCATCACTTTTCCACAGATGCAGGAGTCTGGATCAGGGTTAAATTAACCTCAAACTTCCTGGCCTCTACTGAAGCCTCTCATTTATTAAAATATCAGATAAGCACGCTGGGGTTAACTTCCTATTTTTTTTTTTTTTTTAGGAAATTAAAGAATCTTTCATATAAATGTGCATCCAGAAAAGACTCATACATTACCTGGGAGCTGGGAAGTGAAGAGAGATGAAACATGGTAAAGAAAAAAGAGGTCGGGATTCTCAATAAGAGGATGAAGAAAAATAATAATGAGAAAACAAAACAAAAATCAATGGTCAGGAAGGGAAAGAGACCTGAGGAAAGAATGTCTTGTGTTGCAACCTGGTGGGAACAGCACCTTGCTTCTTACATTGTCAGGCCATGACTACATGAACTCCAGGGTCACTGAAGTCAGAATATGACTCCTTACCCCTAAATATGGAAAATATAAGGTCAAAAGCAAGCAACAGGCATTGCATGGCTGCTTTACAGAAGAATGTAGACTGAAGAGCAACTTATAAAAGAAACAAAGAAACTCTTGAACTGTCTTCTCTCTGTCTTTGGGAATTCAAGAGCCATTATCCTATGGTCAGCTGCAGCAAGGGGTACCTGTGGCCAGGCATGTAGGAATCTTTCCAACATGGGGGAATTAGAGCATATTAACAAAACATATGTATGAAATAATATTCCAAGGTAAATTATTTTGGTTCTTACAAGTCCCCTTCCATATCCATGCTACCAACAGCAGTCAGGACAAAACTTCATTTCTTGTCATTTGTAACAGTGCAGTAGAAATATCTGAAGACTTGAGCAATACTATCTTATAGTTTGTTCAGACATAGAATAGGACCCCAATATTAAGACTATAGGGGATGGATGAAAGGCCTTTTATTCCTTTGTAACACCAGCTGTTGTGCACACACTTCCATGTCAAAAGAAGTTAGTTGTGCAGGTGTAAAGTCTTCCCAGTTATGTTAGGACTTCATTCTCACCCTCAGTACCAACAGACTCAAAAAACTAAGTCTACAATATACTGAGTAGGAGATAGATACAAAACATCTTTGTCCTTACAGAGGTACAAAGGATTTGGACCAGGAAAGCCTATGAACAATAAAGGCAGAAAACTAACATTAGAGATACTTAAAAAAGACAGTGTGAAGCTGATAGGCCTTGGTTACCAAAACCAAAAGAAATAAACAGAGTGAAACTTTATTAAAAAAATAAATACTTGGATCTCCATTGTACCTCCAAATACTACTTTAAGCATCAGTTCTTTTCAGTTGAGCTATGGCATTTATTATTTTTTTAGATTTCTCAAAGGATTTGGATGTTCTATTGTGGTCAGACTGTGATCTGGCTTCACTTCCCACAAATCAGTATCAAATGCAGAGAAGCAACCTGCTACACAGGCATTTTGCAGACTAAAATAGTGCAGAGCCTAATCAGGAATCTCACGGCAGGAAACAGGCCTTCCTACAACAGGAAGCATAGGAAAGACTACTGGAGACAGCAGTCCAAAAGCAGACGCTTTGCCAAAAAAGACAAAATGGCTGTATACTGGCAACTCCTGCAGCAGGAAATCGCTGAATTAAGCACTCAATCTGCAGAGCAATTTACTATGTCATCTGCTTCCTGGCAACAGATATTTGGAATCACTTTTACATTGCATTTCAGCTCTATCTCATAATCAAGTTGAGGACAGTGTCTTCTCTAGTAAGCAAAGAGGCAAAGGTCAGAGGCTTCTCTGAATCTTACCCAGAATAAATATTTTAAACCCCTTTCTTTTCTCCATTTTCATCATTTTATCATTTCTAATTTAGGGGCCTGACATTCGTGTTTCTACTCTGATTTGGGGCCAGGGCAGACTGAGTCACTGATATAATGCCTGCCAAAGTTAACTGTAGCCTCCATGGGACTGTACAACACAGTCTGATAGAAGATAAATATCACATGCCACAGTGAAAGAGGGAAAAGTAGGCCAATGGATTCTCCCTGTGATTTGTTTGAAAGTTTCTCCTAAACATATATAAGTACAAGAGAGATATAGGAAGGGAAGAGAGAAAGAGAGAAAGGTATGTTCAGATGGCACCTTCTGTATTTCAGTTTGTGCCCGTTGGTTCTTGCCCTCATACTGAGCACCACTGAAAACACCCAGGCTCCATCCTCTTTACATCCTCCTTCAGGTATTTATAAACATTGTTAAGATCCCCTTAAGCCTGGTCTTTTGTAGGTTGAACAGTCCCAGCTCTTTCAGCCTTTCCTCCTAGGAGAGATGCTCCCTTCCCTTAATAATCTTTGTGATCCTTCACTGGACTTTCCCTGGTATGTCAATGTCTTTCCTGTGTTGACGAGCCCAGAACTGGACTCAGCACTCCAGGTGTGGTCTCACCAGTGCTGAGTAGAAGGGAAGAATCCTCTCCCTCAACCTGCTGGCAATGTTCCTTCTAATGCAGCTCAGGAGACCATCAGCCAACTTTGGAGCCAGACACATCTAACACAATAATTTTGGTTTTGGCTTTGACTTTTGAAAATAATAAACTGTGGATAAAATATACCACAGATGAGAGAAAAAAGGCAACAGAGAATCAAAATGACAGAATACAATTTTCTCCTGTCACAGCAATATACACACGTGCTTGCTGTATTAAAAAAATAGTCATGTCATTGCTGACCAAAGGAGAGAGAAGGATGCAACCAATTAACTGTGAATGTCTTTAGCACTGTTATTTACAGTAACTGAGTTTGCATAAAGTGATCAATGTCAGTCAGATTTGCTGGAGTCAATGATGTCCCTCTACTCCTTTGGTCACCCCAGGAAATCCCTCAGTTCAGGAGATCTGGAAGCTGTAAAGTGTACCTGCTAGAGACTTTCAGAGGTTCACATTTAGTGAGTCAGGAGACATGAAATCTATCTCAAAATGAGACACACAGCAATAATAATCACCTCAATTCAGCTTCAACAAGTTTGATCAAACCCAGCCAATTTCTTATTTTATCCTGATAGCTTCAGTATCCATTACAAGAGCAGGTTTTTATGGCAAAAGAGACTGGCTACCAATACTATATTTACAGCAAGCAATGGAAAATAGGTTTCTGAGGAAAACTTGCTTTTACAAAATGAGGTGTGCCAAGCTTATAAGATGCATGAGGCAATTTGGTCATGAGCATTTCACAGTTTGATAGAAAGAAATGGCAAGCAAATTTTGAATATGGTTTTGTTAACAAGGAGAATTAAGTTTGCACCAAAACTTCACAGTACAGTCTGACAGTCCCTAAGTTATGGATTTGCTTCCACTTTATGTTTATATGACACTTGCCTTAGTTTATTATTTATCAGGCTTTTAAATGTTCCCTATGACAGAGAAACACCCTCCTATAGCTATGAGCATGAAACACCTGGCCAAGTGTCAGTGTCAGCCTAAGGAACTGTACTTAAGCTAATGCTTTTGCAGCTAAGAGGTTTTTGACAATTGAATACTGCTTGGCAATTCTGCAGAAAGAGCTGATGTAAGACACGACTTGATGAATTCCCATGTGTGCAGGTTGCTGCTATATCTTAGCACATACAACTAGGGCTCTGCTAGGTGAAAACAATGGAAGAGAATCAGGATGAAAGCTGAGGGATTTAAGGATGGAGTAAACACTTCTAAGTCTAGGCCTTGTGTCGGAATACAATTTATTCAGTTGCAGTTTCCATTGTTTCTATTCTCTCATATTCATCTGTCTTTGCCTCAGAAATAGCTATTAGAGGGTGTGTAGTTCAATAAGACAGTTGAAAGGATGATACGTGACTTTTCTTTCACCATGCACTGGATCTATAACTAGATCCTTTGTCTTGTTTCCTCAAGATCCTATCCACTGAGCTTGGAGACATCTGAAGTCCCCAGTGCTTCTTCTAGCTGCTTCCTATATCTCTAGCAGTTAAATTTTCCAGAGCAAACCCACGATTGCCTGTCTTTAAACACTTTAGCTCCCTTTTAGTAATTTTAGTAATAGGGCAGAAACCCAACAGGTAGGTGTTTTCAGAGTGAACCCATATGGACCTTCCCCTCGGCCAAATTCCCTGCCAGTAGCTGCAGTCCCTGATTCAGCTAACCAGCACTTACTTAGACTTAGGGTTTTCTTCAGCCTGAAAATACCTAAGATTGTGTATCCCCTGTGAACTGTCATAAAGGACAGTTCTTCCTGACATAATTCCACTTTGCATAGACCAATTAAATAATTACTGGGCCAGAAACAGAGAGAGAATAAATCTGCATCCTAGGAGCTGAGACATTCTATAACACCAGGAGTTAGGCAACGTGAACTCACGGTAGGCAGGGTAAAGAAACAGTGCCCGATTCCTGTTGCCCCCCTGCAACAGCCAGGCACTCTCCGACCATTTATAATAAATGTAGTGATGCTGTCATCTCTGCCTAGATCCTCTACTGCACCTTTAAGTGAGGGCTGCTTTAGGCCCCAGCACATATAACATTCTGTTAAACATGATAAAACCAGAGTTGAAGATTCCTCTGTGGCCCAGAATAAAATGTGTTTTCCTTTCCCTGGGTAGGGAGCCCTGGCTGGCCCTGCACCAGTCAGTCCAACCCATTGCTATGCCCTGAGTTCTTGCCGAGCATGTCCTTCTGAACATCTCCTGACAGCTGAGTGTAAAACCAGGCTGTGCTGCGAGCACCATAAAAGCTCACAGTGCAACCCAGTGCTTATTTTGCACAAGACATCCTATTGATACAACCACATCTTTGGCCTTTCCTGACATGGAGGGGAATTTCCAATAGAGAAAAGAAATAAAGAAAAATGAGGGAAACTGAAAAGAGAAGAAAAAACCAAGAAAAAGTGAAGTTTGGACTGAGAAGGGGAAATGAAAGACCTTTGGAAAAGGGCAGTGTAGACAACAAATAAAACCTGGTGTTACACTGCATCTCTCTAGTTCTGCCAAGTCAGGTAAGAGACAACGGGGTATAAAAACATGGCAAGTATTCATGAGAAGACTGACCTCTAACTGGTGCCAGGCATGTCTCTAGCACTTTGTCAGCGCTCATGGGTGTGCAGAGTTTGTCAGGCATGCAGAACATGAATGTCCAAGGCGCTACTCCATTCAAATCATTATCAGCTCCCTTTCTGGCCCTTTCCTTCCTAGTAGATGCAGAATTATATCAAATCCTGGTATCTAATGTCCTTGAACGACAACAAAGTTTAGATCTGATGCATAATCATTTTTTTACTTCAGTGTGGCATGATCTTTGAATTACACGCTTGTGGATGGAATCCAGATGTTGACCCAAATCAAGATTTAGCAAGTTGGAAACACTTGAAATTCATCAAGAAAGTTGGAAATAACAAAACCAACTCAAGTCTCTCTGCGTGTTCTGGGGCAGATCTCACGGAAATTAGGTGGGTGGGTAAAATTATTGAGTTCAAATGCAAGGGTGGATGATGAGAGGTGAATAGGGAGCTGAGGGTGGAATGTTAGCAGCACCACCCTTGATTTCCTTCTAACCTACTGTAGCCAGGCACATATCCATCGAGCAGAGTAGCACGTAAGAACCGGCGCCTCCATCTGAGAAAAATAGAAGAGCATTTTCCTGATACTTTCTCTTTGTTCATATTTTTAACTTTCTAAGACAGCCTAAAGCAGTGAATGCAAATACAATTACAAATAGGGAATTAACAAAAGTGTTAAGTATGTTACAAATGCCACAGTTTATATCCATATTGCAGAGGCATTTTTCCTTTTTAATAGCAGAACAGAAATTAACTGAATGACATTGGTCAGTTTAGCCCACCAAACGTGGCATGGTTCAAATAAATAATAAACTTAGAAATGTGGCAGAGCTATTCAGAGATGCTCAGCACCCAACGACCCTGTGTTCAGATGAGCTCTTTAGAAAAGAATTTGATCAATATTGAGCTGGGGCAAGAAGACCCAAAAGTTGCAAGCAGGGAATTGGTGCACAACCCTGAAAAGTTCCAGCACAGAAGGGGAATACCTTCCAAATTGTGCCTCTGATAAACTTTACCCTTGGTCACTTCTCAGATATTACTCATGATCCAGCCCACAGTCTGCTCACCAGAAAAGAGAACAGAAATCTCACTTAGAGCAAACCACTGATGTCTATTGGTAAAAATAGTTTTAAACAAAGCAAACTAAAACAAAATGTCAGCACTACTGTGGAAAGCATGGAAGATTTCAAGAGAAGTATTTTTTTGACACTGTCTTCCACAACATCCTTATGGTCAAGCTGACAAAGTGCAGGTATATTGTTAGAAAAGTGCAATGAGGTGGACTGAAAATTGGATGAGAAGCCAGGCCCAGAGGGTGGTGGTCAGCAGCACAAAATCCAGTTGGGGGCAAAACACTAGTGGTGCACTCCAGGGCCAGTACTGTTTAATATCTTAACTGGCAACCTGGATGTTCATAAATGATACAAAACTGGGAGGAGTGCCTGATATACCATAGGGTTGCGCTCCCATTCAAAGAGATCTCAACAGGCTGAAGAAATGGACCTGCAGGAAACTCATGAAGTTTAACAAAGTGAACTGCGAGCTCCTGCACATAGAGAAGAACAGCTCTGGACACCACCACCTGCTGGGGATCATCCACATGGAAAGCAGCTCTGCAGTGAAGGATCTGGGTGTCTTGGTGGACACCAAGCTGAACATGAGCCAGCAATATGCCCATGTGACAAAGAAGGCCAATGGTACCCTGGGCTGCACTATGAGGACGGTTGCCAGCAGGTTGCAGGATGTGATCCTTCCCCTCTATTCTGTATGTGTGAAGCCATGCCTGGAAAGCTGGGTCCGGTGCTGGGCTTCTCAGTAAAGAAAAGTATGGACTTCCTGGAGCAAGTGAAGTACAGGACCCCAAAGGCAGTTAGGGAATGGAGCATCTTTCATATGACAAAAGGCAGAGAGAGCTGTTTAAAGACTGTTTAGCCTAGAGAAGAGTAGGCTCAAGGGGATATTATCAACGTGTAAGAATACCTGGGAGGCTGTAAAGAGGATAGAGCCTGGGCCTTTTCAATGGTGCCCAGTGATAGGACAAGAAGCAATGGGCACAAACTGAGGCACACGAAAATCCATCTGAATACAAGAACACAGTTCTTTACCATCATGATGGTCAGACACAGGAACAGGTTGATCAGATAAGTTGTTGTGTCTTCATTCTTGGAGATATTCAAACCCGTCTGGATATAGTCCTGGTAACCTACTATGACTCACTTTGGTTTGGGCTTAGATTTAGTTTGGGGTTAGACTAGATAATATCAACAGGTCCTTTCTCACCTCAGCAATTCTGTGATCTGTCTCTAGAAGAAAAGGGACTGGAGCAATCAAGCTTGAAGTGGCCCCAAAATCAGTGGAAAATAGTTCCAAATATCAAAAAACAATGACTAATTACTCCTCCAACAGCTGTGTTGACAGTTAACAAAAAACACCACACTTGGCCAGAGCAGGTTTTGCTTTTGTTTTGATGCCTGTTCTGATTAGTTTTCCTTCACTGTAGGTGGGTTTGCAGCATGTCTTCAGCACTACTGATCACAAGTGCACTGCTTCCAAGATGTGTCCATCCTGAGGAAACTGAACTTTTCCCTCACTTTCTGTTTGTTCCCTGTTTTTCAGGAATACTGGATTAAACCTCTTGACCTCAAGCAAGTATAAGAACTCAAACAAGACAATTCTGCAGAAGGTGGAGTTGGGTATGGTGGGTATGTTTTTTATGGAGCTCTCATAGCTTATGCTTTTGAAAGAGTGAGGAAAAAGCACTTTTCAAAATGAAACACCCTAGAAGATAAGAGATGAAATAGCCACTGCCATCAGCACTGGTGCTGTGTTGCTAGAAGGAATTATATATATTGTGGTAGGCCATATTTTCATGTATCATGTCAGTCTTGCTGTCCCAGGTAGGAAAAGAGAAACTGTGTTCCCTCCCATCAAGCCTGCTCCTTGGTTGATTGATTTTTCCTTCAGAGAAGGAAAAGAAGGCATTTGCCTTTTTCCTGAAGACCAAGCTGTGGGGAGGCTGTGGAGGTTCCTGCCTTCTGAGCAGATCCTGTTCCAAAGGCTCTGCCAGGACAGAGCAAAACTCTCCCCTCCAGTTAAAAAGAAGGCAGTTGGAAAGAAAGCACATTAACTTAACATTAATTTGCTTGTGTTTAAACAACTCCTGTAGAGATCTGACAATGAAAGCCTTACTTCTTCCTGGGCTGATCCTGAAGCCATGAAAGAAAGATTTGACAGGCTGAGGACATTTGTAAGGTGGAGAACCATGTTGCTTCAGAGGTTCTGACTTTTCCTGTCTAAACCTTAGTAAAGAATCTCAGTTGTGGAAGTTGCACAGTGCAGAAAGCACAAGTATGCCCTGCTGTGAAAGAAATTAGTCTGACAGTTAAGCTGGAAATTACAATGCCACCCTGAATGAATCTGAAGTTGTTACGCAATATCTATTAGGCCAGGTGACTTGAGGGCATGAAAAGCTTTATTTCTCCTGGACTTTGTGAGACAAAGTCTGACGCAGCATGTTACTGTAACACATAACAACGGCTTTAATCCATTTGTTCTTTAAACCAAGTATTAATGTCTGCACACAATGCCAGAAAGTACTAAACATGGGGTTTTATGTTGTGTGCATAAACAATAATACTCGCTATTCTATTTCTTAGAAAAACCAGAAAGGCCATAGTGAAAGTAGTTTGAGTGTTACAAAAGAAAATGGAATAGCAAGAACTGCAAGCATAGCTAGCCATAGTAGAACCGCCAGACAAAATTCCTCAAAGGTCACAGAACTGTTATCTGGTAAAAAAGTGCCAGCAGGCATCTTACTTCCAGTGACTGTTTGTTTTTTAAATACAATTCTTCTTTTATGCAACACAAATAATTCCACTAAGAAAAAATGACCACATCCAGAAATGCTTTAACTGCATGTACTTTGTCAACATTATATCACCACTTCCAGTTCAGCAGAAAATATATTTGCAATAAAAGTGTCTTGACCTATTCTTGTTCACAACTTTCTTAGCTACCACAACTGATGCAAAACCTCACTTAACTGAATCCACAAAACACACTGAGATCTATCTGCTAGCCCAGCAAAAGCTGGAGGCAAAGTACTAGCTACACGTAAATGTAGAAAAAATATCTCTACCTGCACCTTGGAGTGCTTCCATACAAATTGTTTCTCATCCACATTTTTGCTGGCAGAACAATGTTTGGGGAACAACAATCTCACTTGCTTTCTGATTAACATCCCCAAACCTTGAGAACACAGTCAAAAGCCCAGCAAAATATTGCTTACTTTCTTCTTACCCTTTGGCTTCCAAAGTATTATTATTAATCTAATAAAACACAATTTCATACCCAAACACCAAACTACTGGTGACTGGGTCTCTTAGGCAACTGTCTGAAAAGTCTGTCAGCCTTCCAACATTTTTTAGCCTTTTCATTTTTATAAAAGAACACAAGGTTATTATTTGATTTATACAAATTCTCTCCTCCCTGTTTAAAAAGCCCAGCTAAAACATAATAATACTAAATATGTGAAAAATAAGCACATCACTTAAGTAAAAAATAAGTGTATATAGTTCATTCTGCATAGAGTCTTTACAGCACAACTAAATCATATAAGTCACATTATGTCTTTGTAGGTATTTATAGCCATGTATGTCCATCATTTGCATCCTATAGTTTGGGGTTTCTTTTCCAGATATAACCAGAGCTTCCTCCCTTGCTTTGTTTATGTGTCTGCCCGTCAACGTAGCGCCAGCGACTGTCTCTCTGCTTTTCTGCTGCTGCTCCCTCATCCTGTTTATAGGTCAGTAGTGATGACTGTCATTGCCTCCCTGCTACCGAGCAGAACTTCCCATAGCACTTCAGGATGTTTTAGTCATATTAACCTGTGCCGCCAGTCTGGAGCCAAACGTCTACCCTCCTCGCTAGCACTGCAGGCAGCATTTGCCTCAACAAAAATCAGTTCTTGCTTCCTGGGAGGCCCAAGTTTTTCAGCTGTCCCTTGTACAAAAACACAGCTGGGTCCTATTCGTTGTCCCATCCATTGCAAAAAGCATAAACAGACACACAGCTGAAGAATGAAAAAATTCTTCAGTCCCAAGAACATGAAGCCTCAAAGTGGACAGGATCCTTGCCAGCCACTGAACGTGGAGAAAAAAAACCTGGTACCTCTTGATTGGATGCAGGTTTTTATTGTCCTTATCAAGTAATGTCCAAGGTCATTAATACAATAATTCGCTAGGTATTTACTTCAGCAGGACACAGAGAGATCATGTGATGTGAACATGCCCAAGACACAATACAGGAGGAAGAGGTAAATCAGCTGTTAAGCACAGAGCCAGCTGTTGAAATTGAGCCAGTAAAGCAGTCTGTCTATATCCCCACAACACTGGGAGAGTCGTCTTTCCCTTCAAGCCAGCCGGGAGAAGATGCATAAATCCAGAACCTCTAATGAACATTAGAGCTTTGTGCCTCATGAAATCCATAGGAATAGGAGTGCAGCACTTTTACAGATCACTTTTTCTAGTTACAAACACACAGCAGCAGAGAATTATTAGTATTTTGGTCAGTGGTTGTTGAAAGATGTTAGTGTCTGTCTCTGTGGCCTACAACCTCCTCCTTATTACTGAATTATAATTCAGGGTCCATCAGTGTACGTCCAGCAGGAGTTTGTAATGTTTCCTTTAACAACAAGCTCACACAATCTGTTTCAAAACACACATCAGTAACAGTGTTCACAATTTTTCCTGTGCTACCTTGCTGCATTTTGCTTTTTATAAAGATACCGAAAGAACATACATTATGTTTAACCTCCTCTTTAGGTTGGGAGATGAGGCACCACAAATATAACATCAAATGGGGTTGACCTGACCTCTGCCAGAAACTACTGCACGGTTTGCAGCCTCTGCAGAGGTTTCCAAAAAGCTACATGGCACTTACACACCTAGATTTCATAGGTTTTGCAATGGTAGTTAAGTCCTTAACTTGTGCCTTTCAAAAATTTCCTTCCTGGTCTTTAAAATAATGTCAAAAAATATGATGCATGAGAAAAATCAACATCTCAAGTTAAAGGTATTTTTTACGGATAATTGAGCAAAATAAATATATCATCAAAGCACTGTTGGCATGTAGATTGAAGTTAAACACATGGCATGAATGTGTAGTCTTAGAAAAAAGGCTGATCAAATTATTTTGTTACTTTAGATTCCACTGTAAGCTCTTAAAAACATTTTACTGCAATAAAAAGTTGATGATTCTGACATACAGGCAACTTCCTCTGCACTCAGCAGCCACTGATACGTGTGACAAGATCACAGTTTCACATGACCCAGTGTGACCAACCTTTGCAAATGCTGTTATGAATCTCATGATGCTGTGCTTTTTCTGTGATATCACCAGATCTTAGTGTCATATGAACAAGTATGAATATGTCTGGGTTTCTTGCTTTATAAATAAGTGTTCTTTAATCCCACATTTTGGGAAGATGAAGAGGAAGTTAAACAATCTGAAAATATTAGAAAACGCATAACAAGATACTGATATTTAAAACCTTTTTTTTTCCCCAAGTATGATTACGTTTTGCTTCTTGTTCTACCCCATAGCTTTGTTACAGTCAAGAAATTAAACTTATGCTTATCATTTCCCCACTATGACACAGAAGAATCACTGTACAAGGAAACTGCCTCACTTCAGTAGTGCTGAAGGAGTGAGGTCCATTTTGATTTTGTTCAACATCTTATCTAAAGAGTAGTGCAAGATCTTCTTTGTGGTGTTTCTCATTGGCTTAATCACAACACTGGCCTTCTGCGGCAGACTCATTTGTTTTGTTCTCACGTATTATTCCACTCCTCATTTAAACAGATCTGTATTCATTTCACAAGCAGCTTCCTTCTAAATCTTTTGTTCAACTGTTAATTATCTTATATGCCACTTTCTTTCCAAAGCATGTGCTTGATACGTTTCAAGTTTCTCACCTGTACATTGGGTTCTTATTTTCCTAAAAAATAAGGAGAGCAAACCAGAAAAGATCAGTATACCTGAGCACCCTGCTGTAATTATCAAATGACTGTGGAGTAATGCCAAAATATGCTAAACTTGCCTAATGTTTCTGATGAAAAAAACATAATGACAAGCTATGGAAAGACAGAATGACATTTAACTCATTTTCCATTACTTCCCTGCCAGCTTTTGATGGTGTTCAAAGATATAGCTTGCTAGCATGCCGAATTACTCTTCTGTTTATAGCAGTTCTCTGTGCCAAGTCTCACCAATGTTCAGATTTTTCCCCATGTGGATGGGATACTAGATGCCATCTTACCTTCACATCCAGTCCTGAGAAACCAGAGGTAAAGCCTACAAAGAAAAATGGCAGCCTCCTTTTTGAAGAGCTGGGAATAAGGGATCAACAAGGGAAAGAACTAGGGAGTCAGACTTAGACCTCCCACTCAGAAATTATGACCTGGGAGTAAAATGATTTTCACTGATGTTTTAGAGTAATTTCTGCACATAGAATGATGCCTGCCTTTCTCCCATGGAGACTCTGGGTGACTTAGGAGCAAAAGATCTAGAAAACCCAGTCACATTCAAAATATATTTAGTTAGCTGAGGGCATGCAAGAACAAGGAACATCCGAGTGATACAGGGGAAAAGTGGAGTCCAAATAAGTAAGCACTAAATACCCAAGAGTTAAAACTGGTTGAAATAAGAATAGTAAAAGAAAATGAGCTCAACCTGCATGAAAGAAGTCTGGGAATGAAAGGAGTCACTAACCAAATATCCGGAAAAGAGAGAAAAGGAG
>JANHGB010026474.1:0-30684 GCA_026283785.1 Coracopsis vasa
TGGGGACGGGTTTCGAGCCGCGTTTCTCGTCCCCGACACAAGTGTGCGGTGTCACTGGGGGCCGGTGAGCTCCTTCCCCCCCGCAGGCCGGCCCTCGCCTGCGGGAGCGCGGACGGGAGGGAGGTAAAAGTTTGTGTGGCTGTTCCCTTGCAGACTTTCTTAGGACTCATCCGGTAGTGCCTTGAGTTCCTGGCTGCAGGCCTGCCTTTGCTTTCCCTTGCTTATTTCTCGTCCGTTTGATCTTCAGGGTCCGTGGGCAGTAGATCAGATTTCCGCTAGAAACCGGGGAACAGCAGCAAAAGCAGAGCAAGGTTCTGCTCCCCGGGTGTAAGGGACTGTAGTTTCAGGAGGTCCCTTCCTTGTTGTGCATTTTGTGGAGTTGCACAAGGACCTAGACTGAGAAAGAAATGCCAGTGTAAAATAAACTGTAGAATAAAAACTATTCCCACTCTGGGTCAGGGAAATGCACTGTTCTGCAGGCGAGTTCATTATGTGGGTGTTGGCACAAGTGAGGGATATGAAAACTCAGTAAATTCTCAGGTCCCCTGCCTGGAAGGTAATTTTCTCAAACCTGCTTTTAAAGATGAGAGTGATGGTGAGAGGCAGAGTAGCACTGATGGCTGAGTAATGAAGCTTGAAAGCACTGTAATAGCCAAAACATACAAAATTAACTGATGCTTTTGCTTTCTGGTGGCTCTGTTAATCCTCAGATATTGCAGTGTGTAAGTGTTAGGCAGCCCTTCTCTCTGTGGCAGGTGGCCAGCTTCCTGCTTTGGGAATGTTGGTATCCAGTGGTGCCCTCAGAACCAGTATGACTTTAAAGTCAGTAGGAGTGCTGGGGAAAGTGGGACCCAAGCCCCAAGGCTTATATGTTACATTTGCGATCCAGCCTTCCCTGTAATCACATATTAACTTCTCCAGTTAGCTGGTAAAATCAAACAAATTCACCTTCCCTGGGCAAGAGGAGCTGTGGTTCAATTCTCAGTAACACTGGGGCTGGATGGCCTGGGAAAGGATGACATGAGCTCCTGTTTTTTCTGTGCCTGATTTCTCCCTGCCTTGACTCTAGACTTTTTTCATTTAATAGCAATCCTGACATGCATCTCCGTTTATTCTTTAACCAAATCCTGACTTAGAAACACTAACAGAAAGTTGGGGGTTTTGTTTGGCCTTTGCCTTTTTTACTGTTTGCCTGCTCTCTGTTCTACTGCTGTCCTTTACATGCAATGTGTGCCTAGGGCAAAGCCTACCCCTTGGATGGGCTCCAGAGGTGAGCTGTCTGGAGGGGTCTGCGCTGCTTCAGTCCTGCTGGGCTTAATCTGAGAGGTGCTGAGTTAGTCTTGGCAGGACTGGAGTTGTGTTCTCCAGCATAAACTTGGAGGGCAGAGGGACACCAGTGTCCAGGTGGGTATGTGGCAATTGTCCATGCTCAGGATGTCTGAAAAAATAGCTGATAAACTTCTTTGGTACGTGATCCAGGGAAGGTGCATTGTGGAAGGTGCTTTCTGGCAGTGGTTGTTGCCTGTAAAGAGCAGATGTCAGTACTACTGGTGTAGCAGGGATTGTGTTAAAGAGAGATATGTGAAATACTTTAAGTATATTAATAATCTCGGAGCTTTATGGTGTAAATCCTTTATTGATGCTTCTCTGGTTAGACTCTGTTAAATCTTCCACCTTCCTTGTGCACCTCTCTGGTGGTGGTTTTTGCATCTACTCTCTTCATAACAATTGTCTCAGCTCTGCTTTTTTGATTCTAATAAAACCCCAGAAGCATCCATTTTCAGGACAGCCTGTCTCTGGGCCTGAAATCCTTTTGCATTGTAGGCAAACTTTTCATTTTATGTATGAAGCTGCTGAGCACGAAGGGCTCAATATTCACGTTTCCCCCCAGCACTCCCCTCACTGAGCACAGGCTTTCTGAGGAGCTGCCTTGGACACCAGTGCTGGTTCCCTGACCTCTCCCCTGCACATGCTCCGAGCCCCCATCTCTGCTTTAGGCTCTGAGCTCCTGCATGTTCTGTGAGAGTAACTGCAGAATGTGGGTCTATTATGTAGTTAGGGAATTCTCACTGTCTATCTTTACTGACGCAAGAGTTTAAATATTTTGGCTGCAGTTGTTCATATGAAGTCTTTGGGGACTTGAAACAGAATTTAAATATCCTTATTTTTGGAGTTTTATGGGCTCATTAGCGAGTTCTTTCATGCTCACCAACTTCTACAGTGTTTATGAACTGAGGATCTTTGGTCTTAAATGCTGAAACACCCATTTTCAGTGGTTTATATGGTTATAGCTACTACAGTTCCTAAGCTGAAATGGATCTGGGGGGGAATATGTTGAAACCCAAATTATGTGCCATACTAAGGAGTGTTGGAATTATGCTCAGTTTCATAGTAGGTGGTAAATATTTGAACTTCACATCTCTCAGCTGTCATGCCAGTGTAAATGCTGACAATTTCCTTCCAGGTCTGTCTGTGAGAACCTGGGGATGTTTTATGTAGTGCAGCCTCCAGGAACATGAACAGGACCCCTGTCCAAAGTTGAGGGTGTGTAAAACTGCTGCTTGGTAAACTTCCAGGTTGTATTTATTCTTCTTCCCACCCCTCCTCTTAATTAGATTGCTTGTCATTCTGAGGGTCCTTAGTGATTTGAACCACAGCAAGACTTATGTTTAAGTGAAATGCAAACATTCAGCTGCATGAAACTTAGGAGATGTTACATGAGCCAGTGAGGATGCTTTGTTTGGAGCTGAAATGCAGAAGCATTGCAAAGACAGAAGTAAAAATCAGGGAATGCTGTTTGCCTGGTGTGACAGCTGCATTTTTTTCTTCAGTTTGCTGTTGCTGTGTAAGTAGTTTGTGATCAGTAACAGCCTCTTCTGAGGGAGTGAGTCCTGCTTCTAGAGAGCATTAGGTGCCTCTTGTCTAAAGCAAGTTACAGAACTGTCAGTGTATCTGTTGAAACACATTGTAACAGACACTGTGGTGTGGGGGGACTTCGCCTTTTTCAACTTATGTCCAATTTTAAGCAGCTGAATAGTAGATGGGTTTAGCTATGCCCCAATCTGAACAGATGGCAGCAATTTCCAATTCAAATAGCAGTTGAAGTAGAGTATTAAATGAAAAGTGACTTCCAGTCCTTGCAAATAAAAACTTCTTACTGCTAAATGTAGGGGACAAATAAATCAATACCCCAGGAAATCCCACCGCAAAAGGATTTTACATCTGGAACAATTACTTGTTTCAGTATTCCTTGCATATTGATAAGACTAACAGAAGATTTCTGGCAAGACCAAAGGAAGTCTTGAATAAGATACAGATTTGATCATTAAATTTATGTATGAAGGTCAGGCAGCAGGCTGGATGTATGAGGCACCAGAGGTTTTGGTTACCCTGTCCTGCTGCTAAACCTCTCTTAAACACGGCATATTATATCTATCCTGTATGTTACAAATGCTGCTCCTCTCAGAAGTGTGGAAGGTTACACTAAAGATCTTTGCATCTTTGCTTCAGCATGGCAGAGAACTGCATGAAGGCAAGTGGTTGTGTCCTCCCGTTCCCTTGCCCTAGTGCAACATGGGTTTACCAAAATGTAGCAGGATTTATGAATCTTTATCCTCTCTGATGACTTCTATCTTCTGAGCAAGAAAGCTCCTACACAGGCGCTGCCTACAGTTTGTGCTGTGCAACACTTCCATGCTTCTGGGAACCCTATTCTGGTGTAAGGACAGGCACACTACGTGTGCTTGCAGTTAATCAGCACGCTGATAAAGTTCCTGTGAGCTGCCAGTCCTTCAGCTGGAGTGTGGTGGTGAAAAGTACATGCTGCTTTAGCAGCTGAAATCGGTTTATTTAAACCAGAGCTCCTCAAATGGTGTTATGTGCTTCTGCAATGAACTTGAGTGTCAAATGGGAGGATGGAGAGTGCCTTGGCCCTTCTTGTGTGGTGAGCAGCAATGCCAGGGCAGGGGAAGGGGCATGCTGCTCTGGGGGTAGAGGCAGTGCTGGAGGTTTGCGAGGGAAAGGGGGAGTCTTACAAAGTGGATGATACTTCACTTCTGTACCTCCTTCTTCCACTCTAAATGCAAGCTGGAGACTAAGACAGTGTTCTGATGGGACAGAAAGGGAAGATACAGAGGCCACATGGGTATAGGATGTAAAAGGAAAAGATACCTCTAAGGAAACCTGTATCATGAAGTTAAGCAGTGACTGACTCACTGAATTAGTGACCTACATCACTAATTATTGTGAGTCATGCTTATTTTGGGGTTTTTGTTTGGTGGTGGTTTGTTTTGTTGTTGTTGTGACTTCTCTGTGTCCCAAGACATAGTGTCCTGGAATTGTTTTCCTCTAAGCTAAGGGTTTTGACCACAGTGGCACACGCTTTCCCCCTGCCATGGCCGCCAGAGGAGAGAAAGTGCCTCAAGAATGGAGAGGATATGCTTCCTGCAGGCTGTGGCTGCTCTGATTAATCTGCTGTCAGATAAGCACACGTGATTGCTGCCTCAAACCAGGAAGGACATAGTTTGGAAAGCCTAGATCTTGCTGCCTCGCTTTCCCTCCTGCCTTGAAGGGAATCATCAGGCTTTTTACGTGGATTTTGGGTGTACATAAGCACTCATGGAGTCAGCTAAATACTCAGACTTGCTTAAATGGTGGCTTTTCTCTAAGAAGGTGCATTTCCAGGCCTGGCTTCTTGTTTGGTTTTGGGCCAAGGAATGTCTAAGGGAGGCATTGAAAATATTTCCTGTATAAGTAACTGGCTTCCAAAATGTGCCACCAAAGTGTAGTTGGCAAACGGTCCTCAGGGTGCCATTTGTGACAGCTTGAGCTGATCCAAGCTGTGACTGTTGAACATTCCTTGCTTTTCCCCTGTGCCAACCCTGTTTTCCTTGTGTTATTATTCACGTGGTCAACTGGCTCAGATAGCTGATAAAACACTGCTGGTGTTGGTGGAAGAGGAGGAAAAGGGGGATAGTTTGGTCCCAGTTCCATGGGTTAGGCTGTTCAAGTGGCAGTTTTAATGTTGCTGGAAATGGCTACAAAAGCCTGCTGCTGCTGCAGGCAGTTTCTCTTAGTTTCCCAAACTGAAACTTACTGTTATCTTTTCCTTAAAAAACCCAAACCCCAAGCTCACAGCTATATTTCAAAACAAAACAAAAACCCACCACAACATATTCAGGTTGAAAACCAGCTGTTGGAATCTCTTCCAGGTCTTCAAATGTGTGACATGGACATATGCATCTTGAATTTATAAAGGTCCATATCATGGCAAACAGCCTCAGTTTTGGTAACTCATGTTATAGACATTTGTACTAATTATGCGTTCTTTTCCTTCCTCGCCCCCCAGGTGTTATTTGGATTGTAGCATAGAGGCACTATGTACTCAGAGTGGAGATCCTTGCATCTTGTCATTCAAAATGATCAGGGGAATACCAGTGTACTTCACAGCTATCCTGAAAACGTGGGGAGAGAAGTGGCAAACGCAGTGGTGCGTCCTCTTGGACAAGCTTTAATTACATCATCTGTTGGAAGTGAGAGTTTACTAAAAACAGACAAAGAAGTAAGTGCATTTCCTTACAGAGCATAGTTTCCTTCATGCTAGAGTGGCAGTGTAATGGTTTTCTGTAGCCTCCTTTATTTTTCTCTGTAGTAGTCCCAAGTTGTATGAAGTATGCTATATTTTTAGGTTAGTAATCTAAATAAGGCTTCTATTAACAGCTAGATCATAGCAACAGTGTACTTCATGACCTAGTAGCTCAGATAAACACTTACTACTGAACCAGGAAGTTCAGGCTAAGGCAATAAAAACCAACCCAAAACCCACCAAACACCACCAAACTAGGAAAAAAAATGACCAAGGGATTTAGCAGTTAACACACGTGAAGCCTTTCTACTGACTTTTGGTTTTGAAGCAACTTCTTAAAAGGTCTTTGAATAGTACAAGTGTTCACTAGAATTTGGAAATCTTTCACTGCATCAGCTCATGCGTGTTCTGAAGAGTTCTCTCTACAGGTTAGACTGAGATTCAAGGTTTAGAGTGTTTTGCCATTTATTCTTAATCTTCTTAATGTCATGATATACAAATTAATGACTCAGTGTTTTCTTGAAATATATGTTAAATAGAATTGCCTGTACTACATAACTACTGTTGCTTTGTTGAGGTAGAACCAATGTGCTCTGACCATTGTTTACCTGCTAATATTTATCTTCAATAATAACTTCTGCTTTGTTTCTTTAGGTAAAATGGACTATGGAGGTGGTTTGTTATGGCCTGACCCTCCCTCTGGATGGCGATACTGTGAAATACTGCGTCGATGTATATACAGATTGGATTATGGCTCTTGTATTACCTAAGGACTCCATTCCTTTACCAGTTATTAAGGAACCAAACCTTTATGTTCAAAGCATTCTCAAACATCTCCAAAATCTCTTTGTACCGAGGTGAGTGTTAGGGCTAGAACACTCGGGAGGATCAGGAATTCGACATCCTTGGATGGTAATGTTGAGATTCACATGCTTTTAGGTCTTGGACAAAGTTATATTGTCAAGGTGCTCAAACATCATACTTCGTGTATCATTTGATAAGTTTATCTGCTGCTGTTGAACACACATATTAGATAAGTAAGAGGAAATTATTTAATGGTGCCCTATGAAACAGTACTTAAATATTAGCTATCTGAAACTACTTCAGATCAATGTTTAGTGTATGTCTGTAAGTACCAGATCACCTGCTTTTGTCACTATTAATAATGTATCACTGCAAGTGGCCTTCAAGGTGCTCTGCTGTGCTTGGATCACTTAACTTTACCTGAAGGCTTTGTTAATAACTGATACAAATTCAGGCAAGGAGTTCATTGCTCTTTATTACTTGCTTCAGAGTGTACCACCTAACCTTAGTTGCCATTGCTCTTGATTTGTAGAGAAAAGGGCATTTTAATTCTCATTAATGGGTGGTCACGACAACAACACAAACCTGAGTAAAGCATGCTTCTGGATTAGACTTCTGCAGGAATTTGTGTCTAAACTTTAATACATGCAGATTAGAGTCTACTGTCTGGGAACCTTTATTCCCTTGGCACAGTAAAGAATGAATTCTTCACTAGTCCATGAAATAGTTGTTGCTATGAACCCCTGACTGCTTTCACACCAGAGGCCCTGGTAGCAGGCAGTTCAGTGGTCACGTTTCTGTTGGCACAAGCTACCATTTCACCTTTGTCTTCCAGCTTCATTGATGGAGCTCAGTGTAGGGTGGTAGACTGCACAGGATGGCTCTTGAATAAAATAATTAACATCCAGAAACAGGGAGGGCTGGAAAATCATTATTTTAAACACTACTCCTCTTCCTCCCTCCCCCAGTTCTATTGTTTTTCTTTCAAAAGCCTCTGAGATGTATGTGAAACACTTTTTTCATTGCTGAAAACTTGAAGTTTTGTCCTCCAGGGATCTGTGTTCAGAATTCACTCCAGCAACAGGAACACATTCTGCAATGGAAATTAAATGCACAACTGGGTTGTGCACACCTTACTTGAGTGAAAGCAAATTCTTATGTGCCTGGGGAGGAGCAGAGAAGAATAATTTCTGATTTTACCTCGTTGATACAGGTTGCTGGTGCTGATGGGCTCCTGTAGAACACCTACCCAGGAGCTCTCGTAGCAACACGCGTTGAGCTATCTCCTGGAAGAGTCTCTTGTTCTTGTGTTGAAAATACTAAGCCTTTATTATAAGCCTATGTCCTATGGAGGGTTGTGATTAAAATAGCTTCCTTCCTCATCCTGGTTTCCAGGAAACGATGTAGCTGCTGGTTTGGCTGCCTAAAAGTGGTGGCCCAGAGTTGAGGTGAGGGTTTCAGATGTAGAGTTGAGGTGTGAAATGCAGCAGCCTAAAGTGGGCAGTTCAACTTAAATAACATCTCAGTAAGATGTATACACTGAATACAAAGCAGGTGTGTATAAAACATTTCAGTTTGAGTGCTTGGCTGCAGCATATGTTTATATGCACAGTCCTTGAAATGTTGTGGTGCCAAGAAATAAGAACAGTGAAATATGGAAGAGTCAAGCTGCCTTTTCTCTGTCTCCTGGAGAGACTAGAGAGAGAGGGTACTTGCATCCCTCCATCCTGCACTGACCTGCCCAACCCAGTGGAACGAACACTTCTTTTCTTGATATATTTGAGCAGTCCCCAGGCAAACCTTAGGCTTTCTGTCTCTAACAACCCTACGATACTCTGTAAGCCTTGCAGATTACTGAAGCAGTAGAAGTAGTTACTGCTGTCAGCTAAGGTTTTGGTGCCACAAACTCTTGGAAACACAGAAAGAAAACATGGGAACTCTTTCCCTCCTCAGGAGACTGAGGTGTAGATACAAGGGTCTTCTGTGCAACTAAAATGTCTGGAATTGATAGACCATGGAACATGTAACTGTCCAAGTGTAATAGGTGCTTTTTTTGTAGTAACTTCTGCATCTCATATGAAATCATGAGAACAATTCGTGTCACAAAGGAGTGTGGAAACCAAAAGGCCAAGCTCTGAGAAACCTAGACATGAATCTGCAAAAGGCTGCAACCAAAGTTTGCCATTCAGTTGGCTTTGTGGACAAGAGGAGCTGGTAGATGTAGAGGGACTTTAGAGTTGGCTGATCAGCTCAAGGTATCCTGTTGGTCATCTTGCATATAGAGCTCCTATGTGTAACCCCCCTTTTTATAGATTCCCTATATTATTAGGGAAACAAGTCTTGAAACAGGCTTTGAACCTTCAAGTCTGTCAATGTTAAAGATACCTTTCAATTGAAGTATCTGTTTTGTTGTTGCTCAGGATAAAAATAGTGCTATGACCAAGGCAGGGCTTACTGGTTTCAAGCTTTGTTCTACAGAAACTGTTTGTTAGGATCTAGCACCAGCATTAAGCAACTCACTTAAGTCCTGAACTGTGACTAGTCTGCAGTTTGGCATTAGATATTATCTAGAGTCTTTGTAATCTTGTTTCCAGTACTGTAATGCAACATTTATTCTATCCAGATAATAGTTGATAGTATTTTTAAAAGGTATCTGACAATAATCTTACTGTGTAAGAAAAGCAGATCCCTATCTAGTGGATCAGCATGTTCTTGAGATACTTGCCATGCAACGTGACTTGTGGGTTCTACCACACTGAAAGTGTTTGGAAGAATCTGGAAATGCTACTTAGTAGTCCAGTGGAAGGTAGTATTTTTATGATTTCTTTTGTCATCCCTTCAGTAAGTGGTAGGAGGGATGAAAGGGGCACAAGTTGAAATGCAGCTTGTGTATATTGCACGCTGTAATTTGAAATCACCCTTTCAGCTTTTAGGCTTCCTCAGCTTTGTTCGTTGGTGTCCTCAGATCCTGTCCAGAATGTTTCATGTTACTGTTTTGTATCTCTTCTGCTTTGTCCAAACTAACTGATGGGAAAAGAGTGTGCTGCTTTGTGCTGCTTCTGCAACACTTCTTGTTGAGTGACTCAGCAGTGGCAGTGTGGAGCTGGTTGTTACTATAAGGAAGACCTTGATAATATCAACTTGTTCCCTTTCTTCCTTACTTACCACCTCTTCCTTTCCTCTGACTTTCCTATTTAATGACCCTCTTCTAGATGCTATTTTTTTTCCCCCTAAACCCAAGGAATTGGGGGTAGGAGTTGCATCTACATTTGGAAGCAAAAGAAAAACTAGGAAGAATTTAAATTAGTCTGCTAATAATATTTTCTCCTAATTTTGCTACTTTCCTTCTGAATTATGTCTGTAACAGTGATGTCTTACATTCTCATTGTTTGGCCTAAGATAAATTCCCTTGAGATAATGGGGTGTGTTCACCTTATGGTGACAAGTTCTGTGTCATTTAGAGAAGAATGTTATGATACATCTTGTACTCATTAAGGCAGAGTTAGGATGCTTAAGAGACAGAGTTAAGGTGCATAGAAGCATATTAGCTCATGTTCTTGGCTCTTGTTCAATAATATTGATGTTTCCTCTTGTAATTGCTCAAAGTTCAAATTATTGTGCACATCACTTTATAGTTCTTGTTTAGAGACTCAAGTGTTGTTTTCTTCTCTTGCAGGCCAGACCCAGGATCTAGTCAGATCAGATTGTGCTTGCAGGTTTTGAAAGCTGTCCAGAAACTGGCTCATGAGTCGACAATTATGGCAAGAGAAACCTGGGAGGTTTTGTTATTGTTTCTTCTTCAGATCAATGACACTCTTCTAGCAGCTCCAACTGTGCAAGGTTCATGTTCAACTTTCATTTGGTTCAATTGCTGGAAAAACCTTTGTTTCTGCTTGATGTTGAGCTGCCAGGGGGACGGGGTGAAACCTGCTAAAAGCTTTTAGTAGCCACCAAAGCACCATAGCTCACGCCTGATTTGGCTACACTACTCTAAAGTAAAGTTTTGTCAGAAAAGACAAAGGTTTTGTTAGAAAAGACAAAGACTCAGGTTTGGAGCTGAGTTTTCCTAAATGCGTTGCTGCAGAACAGCGACTTTGTACAGGAACAGTTCTTGCTGAATGGTTTCAGATAGTTGTTCCCTCCTTATTTCACTGAAACCCTCATGTGTGTTGCTGTTTGGCCTGTCTGCTTGGAAAATCATATTGTCAGTTTATTAAATAAAATACATCAGTATAAATAGAATGCAACGGAAGACAGACTAAGATCAGGGAATTGCCAGTGTCCCTTAGTGACACATGTATTTGGCTGCACATTTTATGTTTGCTCTTGTAGAAAGACAAATTGGCTGTAGGAAGCAACTGGGAATCATTCTTAAATGAAAAACCAAAACTTAAGAATCTTTACACACTCAAGCTGAAATCTTCTTGGGGAGATATTTGGGGTCATTTAGATTGCATACTCACTGAAGGTGTGCTTTGTTTCTGTTATAAGGTGGCATTGCTGAGAATCTGGCTGAAAAATTAATCGGCGTATTGTTTGAGGTGTGGTTACTGGCTTGTACACGGTGCTTTCCAACACCACCTTACTGGAAAACTGCCAAAGAGATGGTGGCCAACTGGCGACATCACCCTGCAGTAGTGGAGCAATGGAGCAAGGTCATCTGTGCCCTTACTTCCAGGTAGGAGAAATCCCAAGGACATACATACATGTACTAGGATGATAATGGTTATACATGTTTTTTTCTCTGGAGTTGCTTATTTGTGGAACACCAGCAATCCAAAAGTGAATGAGCAAAACATAGTGAGAGATCTTGTGTCTAGTATCCTTGGCTTTTACTGTTCATAGAATCATGGAATGGTGTGGGTTGGAAGGGACCTTAAAGCTCATCTAGTTCCAACCCTGCTGCCCTGGGCAGGGACATCCTCCATTAGACAAGGTTGCTTGAAGCCCTGTTTTGACTTGTATGTGTATCTTCATTCTGCAAGTGAAGATCTGAGTTGGATCTTCTCTGTCACTGTGTAATCTCATCATCTCTCAGATACTTAGCACTTTACAGTATGTTTACTAGTCTTGATCGTGTCCCATGAAGAATGAGTCAAGAATATTAGTGTCACGTTGTAGTCTGTATGTTTAATGACAGTCATCACCAAAACTGTTACGTGCTTGTTACTACTGCATGTTGCTGTGTTTGAGGTGACTCTTGGACTGTGCCTCTCCTACCCTGTGGAGCTGATGCTGTGCTATAGCTGCCTGACGCTTGTGTCCTGGCAGTAGGAATGTGATGCAGGCTCTCTTCTGAGCAGTGGCATTCTGCTCCAGAGAGTATTGGAGGAGAGCTGGACCAAACCTTGCTGGGCATGGGAACAGTGAGGGATCATGGATTTGTTTAGGTTGGAAAGACCTTTAAGATCATTGAGTCCAACCATAAATGCAGTACTATCGAGTCTACCATGTTTTAAGTGCCATATATGCACTTTGAAATGTTGATGGTGACTCCACCATTCCCTGGGCAGCCTGTTCCAATGCTTGATAACCGTTTTGGTGACGAATTTTTCCCTAATGCCCAATCTAAACCTCCCCTGGTGCAACTTGAGGCCGCTTCCCCTTGTATGAAGACTTTGTGGGACAAATCTCAGCCTCTCAGAGGAAAGAACTAGATTAATTGGTGAGGGGCAGGGATCTGGGTCTCCTCTTTCCAGCAATCCTGAGACATCGATAACCAGTTCTATAAAAATTCAAAGATGTATGAAAATTGCTGCACTGTGAAAAACACAATCCTTCGTTTTTCTGCAAGGGTTTATTTAACTCTTGAAAACTTTTGCTTTTGAATTCCCAGTCAAAATTCTGAGTGTGGTTAGATTTTTCCAGGTTATGGGGCTGCCTTGTTAAACCTGTGGGAAATAAAGCTGCAATGCAAGTCCTGTGTATTTCCCACGCTATTTCTGTAGCTATTTTTAGCTCACTAGATGCAGCGTTGCATAACAGAAAATATCTTATGATTCACTGGTCTGAAAAGAACAGCTCAGTCTCAAAATGTGCGTTGGTGTTCTGCTTCGTGCACTGTGCCCACACTTTAGCTTCTACTGTTGACTAACAGTCTTCGTTCTGTTGATGCATAGTAACCTGCAGGTTTTCTATAATGCTGTAGTCTGCTGTTCAATAATACTGGTTTACACCTAATAGAAAGAAAGCTGAACTCCTCTGAGGTTAACTTTAAGTTTGGTGGTATTTTAAACTCGTAGGTTTTTGATTTGTTTGGACCTTTGGGCAGGCTCCAAATGAGTTTAGCTTCGCGAAAGGTAAAAACTAATTTCTGGGAATGCTAGGATATTGGGGAAGTGCGTCTCGGATCTCCTCCATCCTTTTAGAGAACACTGTGTTATCTTCTGCAAAACACAGTGCATCTTTCTTGAAGAGCTTGCTACTCTCTGGATTGCAAATCCTGTGCTGCTTGTAGAACAGCACTGAGTGTTTCTCATGGTGTAAATTGTAACTCATCAGTAACCTGGAATTTAGACCTGTAATCTAATGTGCCTTCCAGTCATAGGACACTAGCTAAAGAGCCTTAATGATAAAGGCTTAAATTCCTTCTTCGTTTTCTTTTTCTCTGTTCCCTTCTTAGGCAGCATCTTGTCAGTTATGAGCATGCATGTGTTAACCAGTAACCCCCCGGCTAATCATATGGGAGAGCTGAGGTGTGTTAGGCTTCCCCAACTCTTTGATTTTGTTGGACCTTTGGGCAGGCTCCAAGGCATGCACCCTTCAAAGCTATAAGAGGACTAAATGATTGTATAAAGTGAGGAGCTCTAGGAAAACTCGGGATGTTGCCCTGTTGCTTGTGGGCCCACCTGGGGATTGCTGATTCCTTTGAGGCTCAAATGCACTGCTGATTTGAGGAGTATTAACTGAATGACAGATCTGCCTGACTTGCTTTCTAGATTGCTGCGTTTTACATATGGACCTTCATTTCCTCCATTTAAAATTCCCGATGAAGATGCTGGTCTGATTCCTCCTGAAATGGATAATGAGTGCGTTGCACAAACTTGGTTTCGCTTTTTACATATGCTGAGGTATTGTAATTACAGCCATCCATTGTTCATGTTCTTGCATCATTTCTGTATGTTTGCATGACAAATGAAAGATTTCTCTGGAGATTGCTAAGATTGAGCACACAAAGTGTGAGAGCCTTGTTATTCCAGTGCCCTGCAGCAGTGCAGGGCAAGGTTATGCTGTTCAACTTTGAACTCTTTGACTCTTTTAGGATGTAAACTGGTTCATTAGGTAGAAAGTTTTTAGCTATTGGTATGTTGAAGGATCTGAGAAACAAGACTTCAATACAATTTTGTTTCTCTGAGACAGCAAACAGGAAAAGCAGAACAATAGCTCCCAGAGATATAAACTGCTCCCATTTATTCTCTAGAGTGTTAAATTTAACCTACAAAAGATTATTTTTACAAAGGGTATATCTCTGGTTTATGAAGAAAGCTATGCAGTTAATTTTAACATGAGTTACGCTTCCTTAAATACACAACAGAACCAAGTGGCATGCTTGGTTTTATAATTCTTGGGAATGGCATTGCATTCATGTTCTGAATGGCTGGAATATTAAACTATGTACATAAAACTTCTGCTAATTAAAGCTAGAGAAACATTAGACTTTAAAATCTAATTCTTATCAAATTTGTTCTTTTTCTTCATTTGTGATAGTAATGTCACAAGTGCTGTACTCTTCAAATCTCGAATTGCTGTTACAGGATTTGCATCAGTCAGGAAAAATTGCTCAAACTTTACATCCCATTCCCCTTCTTGTCACTGGTAATAGTAAATTCATTGGTAATAATAATTTGAGAATAATTTTAACAATGCGAGAGCTTCTTAAACTGGGTTCAAAAGACCATAAATAAGTAATATTACTGCAACAGTGGGATTACACTATTCTAATACCGTACTATTCTAAGTGTGTGCTCTGGTTCACTGGATCTTAATAACATTCTTACGTGTATTTGGGTAACATTTGAAATGAAGACAATAAAGTACTGCTAACCCAGGAAGTGAAAATTGACTTTCTGTGATGGAGTCACAGCTACAAATATATTGATATTTGATGTTGTTTTGTGGTGGTGTTGTTTAAATGCCTTAGAATGTTGTGTCTTTAAGTGTCTTTAAAATCCTAACAGCTGATCTTAAACTGACTAAAACATATTTTGCTCTTTTTGTGTGCAGTAATCCTGTGGATTTGAGTAACCCAGCCATTATTAGCTCTACCCCCAAATTTCAGGAGCAGTTTCTGAATGTGAGTGGGATGACTCAAGAACTGAATCAGTACCCCTGCCTTAAGCATCTGCCTCAAATATTCTTTCGTGCCATGCGTGGGATCAGCTGTTTAGTGGATGCATTCCTAGGTAATGCTTTTGTTCTACCTGTGGATAGCTAGGAATAGTAACTTAATCATGATGTTATCTCTTCTAAATGTCTTCTCTGTAAATACAGCCCTAACAATTTATTATTTGCAAGTATATCCTGGAATTGATAGGGAAGGGACCTCAGTTCACTTTTAAATGGCCATCTGTGTATGCAGTAATAACATTTGAATGCATGAAGTTGTAGATGGCCTTAGTTTCAAATGCAAAGCAAATAAATAAATCTGAGGTCTAAAATAAAGCCAGCCATCTCTTCCCCAAGAAAGGCTTTTTTCTCTTTGTCTAATCACCAATGCAAGTGTTAGGCTTTTAGCTTCTTGTGAGTACTGACCACTTTGCTTATGAACTTCATAGCAACAGCTGAGTGCAGTGCCTGTTTTTATAAGGTTCTGAATTTTGACTGTCATCTTCAGATCTTTATACTACAAGTGGCAGTTTCCCTTAGTTTGTGGTTGGTGGGTGACTAGTAATGCTGAGAAGAAAACCTGTGTTTCTTTGGGTCTGCTGGTTAAGTGAGTAGCTCAAATTTGACTGAAAGGTGAAGTAGATCTAAGCGCTGGCTGATAAGTTTTAAGTAACACTATATAGCGTCTGAAATGTAAAGCATTGTTCTTAGTATGCTTCAGGCTTATTAAAATGCTTCAGAGAAAAATGTGCTGTTGTGAACTCTGAAGAGCTGCCTGTCTTCTACTGCTTCTTTAAATGTATGCAAACAAATGTAGTTGTCTGCCACAAGTGTGAGCTGATGTGAGACTGCAGAAGACTTGAGCAGACATGTAAACTGTGTTCAGAAAGAAAATTGACTGTGCAACACTACTGGTTTAGCAGGTGTTAGTTATTCTGTAATGTGTTATGAAAAATACTTGGGTGCCTTAAGTAACATGGTCAAAAAAATCTGTGTCAGATCTTCAAGCACACTGCAATTCCACATGTCATTTTGCAAATGGGGTGTGAGGGTGATGGTATTCATTACAATGGGAAGAAGTGGTATTTGTCAGTTAAGATTTAGCTTCTGATTCTGACTGGGAAGAGTAGCTTTGTACACCATGAGTGTTTGCCTGAGGCTGGGTAAAGGCTGATCTAATGTCCTGACAGAAAAATGACAGCTTGCTCTGCCTTCTTACCCCATGTCTTGTACTGACTTAGTGTTTGACTGTTCAGCTCACAAAATCAGCAGAAAACTATGTGATGGATGGGTTGCAGCTTAATTTAGTGAGCTAGGATGGCTTTAAAGGGTCAGGTGTCTTAAAGGGGAATTGGAACAGAGCATGGGATCTTTCATTGGGAAAGAGCAAAGGTGAGAGGCACCTGGATTTTGGCAGGAGTGAGCTGTTAAGTTGGCTTTGGCAAATAAACCTTGCCCCTTCACCTCTTGTCTGCTTTTAGACTTAGTCCTACCGTGTCCCACTTCTGACCTTCTTAAGATGTGGGGTTCTTTGGTAGGTCTTAATCATTTGCTTATCACTTGTAAGCCAGGTTTTCTTTTCCTTGTACATTTATTTCTGCTAATAGTAAAAGGGGAAAAATGTTTTTCTTACTGCTGCTGGTTTGGGGAGCAGGGATGAAAGCTAGTCTATTTACAGAAGGCCCAGATGCTTATAACTGGGCCGCTGCATATAAGCCTATGGAATCCTTGCTTAAAACTTGCTTTATTTCTTGATTCACAGGCATTTCACGACCCCGGTCTGATAGTGCACCACCCACGCCAGTGAATAGGCTGAGCATGCCCCAGAACACTGCTATCAACACCACTCCACCCCACAACCGAAGGCATCGGGCAGTGACTGTGAATAAAGCAACGATGAAAACCAGCACTGTAAGAGTCCCTATTCTATATTTAAATAGCTGCCTCTTCTGATAGTTTCTTCTGTTAGAGGAAGTGATTTCCTTGCTTCTAGGAGCTGATCTGTGTGTTCTTCTGTTCAAATAGGTAACTACTGCACATACGTCAAAAGTGCAGCATCAGCCCTCCTCTACTTCTCCACTGTCTAGCCCAAACCAGACAAGTTCTGAGCCGCGGCCACTACCAGCTCCTCGCAGGCCAAAGGTTAACAGCATCTTGAACCTCTTTGGATCGTGGTTATTTGATGCAGCATTTGTTCACTGTAAACTTCATAATGGAATAAACAGAGACAGCAGCATGACTGGTAAATATCACTGAAAAATAGGCATACACTTTTTTTCCTTGTTTTATTGACATTTCCTACCTGCAAGATTAACATATGCATAATCCAAACCAAAATCATCTGAAGTGCTGTATTGTGGTTAACCCCTCCCAGCTGAGCCAGCACCTGCTATTAGCTGAAGCAGGTGTTTGGGGGCTTTAAAATCTGTAAAATAATCACTTTTTGCTATTAAACACTCTTGCTCTAACAATGCATTCCTGAGCATGCTAGTGGGGAAATCTTATCAAGTGAAGGAAATGATGCGGTAAGAGCCCACTGCCTAATTTGAAATCTGCTTGAGTATCTCTGAGTAATAGCAACTTTTATAGTGAGTCTTTAATACTTGAAAAACTGTCAAACATCGCTCCAGATACTACACAAAGTGGTATTTCTGGGTGTTGTGGAGTGTTAGGGAAACAGAAATCCTTAAAGTAGCAGGTGAAGCTGCTGCTTTTCAGTGGCTTCTGCTCCGTGTTCCCATATATGACTTGATACCTTGGTGGTCTTCATTTATTTGTGGCTCCTATGCTTTGCGCAGCTTTAGAGGATAGATGTTTTGAGACAGGATAGCAGAAGTAGTGCTCTGGTCAAAAACAGGTTTAGCATTCTTCCTTTCGGTGATAATACTCAGAAAAGAATAAATTTTCTCATTCCTTGCATTTTTCCTGTTCTTCATGTAATGTTTTGAATGTCTACTAAGCTCTTCCAAGAGATGTATCTATCAGGAGCTTGCTGGCCTTAGAGAAATAGGAGGAAGATGTTTGTTGTAGCAAGCTGGGTTCACAGTGGGACATGACAGCAGCAGTTAAACTGATGATCTTCCTTTGTTGTGTCACAAATCCCTGTGTGGAGGCGATGGATTTAGGATTTGGAATCTGTTAAAGGTATTTTTAGGTATGGATCACATGGTTTTTGAAAGGGTTCAGTTGTGAATTTCTGTGGTAGAAGTTTCAAGTCCCTCTGTAAAAGGACTATGACACATTACTAGAGCAATAGCTACGCTTAGGAAGGAGTAAGGCATCATTTGATGCTGTGCTCATTTTCATGTGCTCCTAATGTGTTTCTGTATTAATGCCTTTCAGATTTGACTGGATCATTTTAATTTTGATGTAACCTGTATCTTGAGCAATTTTATTGAAGGGTTTAACCTGAAAATGATCTCAGCTGAGATGCTGCTTATGTGACAGTGTCAGCTGTAAACCTCAGAGGTGATGTGATTCTAGCAGAAGTACAGTTATCCTAAATCAAAATGCTTGACTTCCTTGAAGGAGTTCCAGGGCCAGCATAGTCATGTATGCCTACCAGTGGTCAGAAAATGGTCATGTTGCTAGAGAAGAACTTACTAGCTTCCTGAAAGCTAGAAACACCTATTTAGAAATGACTTGATTATCTTCCTCCTCCATCCTCTTGAGGTCTGTCCCTGGTGAGACCAGTCTTTGATTGTCACAAGTTCTGCCATTAATTAGCTGCAGTGAATCTGAGGGAATTATGTTGTTGGAGACCCAGAAAACTCTGTTACGTCCTGCTTTTCTAGCTATTTGGGAAATAGAGTTAAGGCGTTTAGTAGAGTCTTTTCTGCCCTTTCGGGATACCACGCATGTTCTTACCACTGTGCAAAGTACTGGTCACAGAATGCCATGGCAGGCTGTCAGGAGAGAGAACTGAAGATGAACCCATATTGCTGAAACTCTCTACAGAGTTTCCAGAGGCACCAAAATATGATTTCCTGATTTATCCTCTTGGATAAATCCTTTTGCACAGTCTCTGTTGTAGGAAAATGAAGCAAGCTTTGTAAAGGGCTCCTGCAGTTTCTGTTGACTTGAAGTATCCGTGTCTTTTAAATCAGATTTAAGTCCAAATTGAAAAGCTTCTTTGAGTTTAATTCATGAAACCTGAATAAGGCTGAGTGAGGAGGGTCGTGTGCTCTGTCACACAAGAGAGGCCCATCAGTAATAATCAGATCTGCATTTGTGCCCATCTGCCAGCCTCTGCTTGTGTTACCCAGTGTAGATGTGGCTTGCAGAAAGAGGGCAGCAGAGAAGGACAGTTAGCTGCCACAGTCCCTAACCTTTAGGAAAGAGGCCAAAAATAAATCTGCTTCTTTTTGGCAGCAGGTTGGCTGTACCTGTATATATCACGGGCCATCTGCTACCCTTTGTAGCCTGGTACAGTAACACTTCCTGCCAATAGCTTGAATAGTCTTACCATGTTTGATACTGCTGTTGATAATCTTTGCATTAGCTTCAGGAAGCACTACTATTTTTATGGCTGCTTTAAATATTTTATGATTGGGAAGTGTCTGCACTTAAAATCACCTTTGCTATGTAGTATTTTCTTCTGCTGGCCCCCACACTATTTTTCTGTTGTAGGACTGCAGCTGTGTAAGATCTCAACAGCTTTAAACCCTTCTAATGTTCAGTTTGTTCAACGCCATGCAGTTCAGAATTTCTTCTCTCAGAGCTCTCTGATGATTTTTCTGTTCTGTGTCTGGCTGGAGGACTGAGGACCACTTTGAAAAAGAAAGAGGTGAAATATCTTGATTCAGATTGCTCCTTGGTCCTGCAGAGGGAGATCCCCTGCCCTGGGATGTCTTTTTGGAATACTGGTTTTTCTACTGTGTGTTTCTTATTCCTCTTCTGTTATGTCTCATGCTCAATGAGAACCCATATGACATGATTCATAAAGAAGCATTCATCAGCTACATGTGATTGCTTAACAAGTAATGCTGCAGACAAGCTGCAATCTGACATTCTAGTTCAAAATTTAGTTCAATTCTTTGAAATAAACCCTGCTGATTCACAGGGATCAGGACATCATCCTTCTCCCATCATAAGACACAAGTCTTTTTGATGAGCTTTAGGAAGTAAGGAGCAGCTAATCAAGGCGAATGTGAATGAGTACCTCTCTGCTCTTGCTTTTCTCCTTGTGTTGGAGCCTCACATATCTTACTTCTTGAACTCTTTAACCTCCAGGAAGGAAGTTAAGAAAAATGACTGGTGGAAAAAATGTGCAGCTTTTTGTAGTTCTGAGATGAAAAATATCTGGATGGGTAGAAGGGTGACCAGGCTGGCTCTTGACCCTGCTTTGCCTTTCAGGAACTGAGTCTTCCAATCCGGTGGCCTCACTCTTAATCCTTGTACCAAAAGCAGTTGGTCATGAGCCTGGCAGCTGTGTAGTTTATAGCAGCTAAGGGAGCCCGGCCTAGGCTGGTTGCTGGTGTTGTTGGCAGTGGGTATAGTTTTATCCTCATGTTTTCTGTCCCTACTGTCGTTAATATTAAACATCCCAAAGACTGTTTCTGGAGCTCGAGGAGCGAACTACAAGAAGCCCTGATTTAGGGACATCTTTGAGCATCGCTGAGGGGCTTGGTCATAGGTCTTGATCTGACCCTGCACATTCACAGCTGCCACTCTTACGAGGTGGTGGCATTCTCTCCTGGTCCCTGGCTACTGGAGTCTTTCCTCTTTCTCTGGAGATCGTTTCTGAAGGTGTTAGTATTTCTGGTAGTGCTCTGCCTTTTATTTCTGCTTTGGAAGGTTGTTGATTGAGCTGGTGGTCAGGGGAGGCATGCTTGGGTATACTGGTTGATAGCAGCTTGGCTTAGGGAAGCCAGAGCTGTAATACCTTTAGGAACTCATGGTTTGGAAGTATTGCTGTGAGGAGACTGCAGGTAAGTAACCTACCCCCTACAAGATATTGTACGCCAAGTCACAGAGCTTTAGGATAGCCTGGTGTGTACACCAGGTACAGTGCAGCATAGGGAAGTGTACTTGAGCTGGGAAGGGTTAATGCATCTGTTTGAGGAACTGATGTACATTGGTGTGAACAGCTCTGAACCTTATTAGTATTTTGTAACTTTTTGTTCATTGTTTTGCATGGTACTTTCAAAACCATAATTTTGGACCTGAATGCCAATTTCCTATGTGTTTAACGAGCTTGCTGTATCATAAAGCTTTTAATCTATTTTTTAAAAAAGCTAAAAGCTTCTTAACTTATATTACGATTTCACCATCTTAAAAGTATTTTATAACTACTGCTGTCCTTTGATTTGTTTCCATTTTATTTCTATTATCTTGCAGCATCTTTTATCCAAATTCTTCTTTCTTATAAATCTTGTAAGTAGGAACCAGTAGCTTTTCCTTAATTGCGGTCATGCTTTTCTTTTTCCATTATCCCATATTTTATTTGTAAATTCATTCCCATTGTCTCTTGTAGCTTTTGCACTTTTACTTGGAAAAAGACAAGTAATTTTTTTTGTGTGTGTTTTTGAATGGGGAGGATTGTTGGCAAAAGCAAATTAATCTGCCTGAATCAGTCCCATCTTTTCTGTACTTTAGTCTGTGATCATGTCATGAGTTTCAGGACTTTGCACTAACCATGTTTTTTTTACTTAAAGCTTATTTTACAGACCTAGTGTTTGATTTGTATGCATTGTGCATGTAGTGTTTTTTTCCAACTACAATATATTGCTGGATAGCTTATTCAGGACAAAAAACGGCTCATGGGAAGATACATAAAGATTTGTGCTTATTTGCTACTTATGTCATGAAAATTTGTAAGGTAACAGTAGGTTAAACAATGAATTTAAAGGCAAAAAATAAGAGTAGACACTCGTCATTGGGATGTTTCCTTTAAAAGCAAACAAACCAAACCACTATCCATAAACTAACAGGTTGAAGTGTTAATGTGCTGTCTGGAGACTGCCTAACCTCAGACTCATTTGGCTGTTTCAGTAGTCGTGTGAGGAGAGGGACCCAATCAGGAGAGAGAACACTTTGCTGAAACCCATTGATATGGGTCCCTATAATTTATTTGTAACAAACGTTTATAAAACAAAACTGGATCAAAGCAGTTTGATATTCAAAGCAGTGTAAGAGGTAACTTGGCCAGCAGAAAATTAAGCACTTGCTTGGAAGCTACAGTGTCACCATCTAAAAGTTTTTTGATGTGTTAAAACAGCAAGGCAAGGTGGTACTTCAGTTTTCTGGAGATGAGAACTAGATGAGGGAAGATCCTTGTCCTCCAGAGAGGGTAGGAAGCTAATACTGGATAGAAGCATGCTCTTCCCAGCAGGAAGTTGGAACAGGCCCTAGAATACAAGGGTCAGTTGTCATCCTTACAAAGAAAAAAGTTAATTACGCTCACAAATACTTTCTAAACAGAGGCACTGACTCAAATGCAGTGAACTAACAGCTTCATGATAACTACTAAATTTGACTTGATCTTTGTGTCCAGGATCCCATGAGCCTTGTCTATACATCAACACACACAGTGAAACGCTGTTTTTTCTCTTCCCAGCTATAGCAACTCAAGCTAGCGTGGAGTTCCGCCGGAAAGGATCTCAAATGTCCACAGACACAATGGCTTCCAACCCCATGTTTGATGCAAGTGAATTCCCAGACAACTATGAAGCAGGAAGGGCAGAGGCATGCGGGACACTATGTAGGATATTTTGTAGCAAGAAGACTGGGGAGGAAATATTACCAGCTTACCTATCCCGGTACTAACCTGTCTTCCAGTTGCTTTGTTGGTATAACTTTATGGTGCAAATTAATTCACAGTGAATAGTGTTCAGTTACTGACTAAATTCTGGGTTGGCAATTCAAAAACCTGGTTAGCCTTGAGATGCTGTAGGTGGGGATCCCTAGCTAGATCAGGTAGTGATTTTTGTCTTCTCATGGTGCTGGTTTTCATTGGGTTTTCTTCCAGTTCCAGTTGAAGGGAAGTCCTCTAAAGTGCCTCCCAGCTGTAAGGAATGTTGTCTTTTTGATACTTTTATGCTTTTTGTATTCTTGTTTTTCTGTAATTTGTCACTGGATACTGTTCAGATGGGTAAAATCAGTGTGCAGACATAAGATGTTGTACACTTTATTAGACCATGAAGTGTCCTACCTTGTCAACACAACACTGGGGTGGAATTTGTTTGTTGTAGTGGGTTTTTTTCTTCAAATATAGAAATGCACTAATATTCCTCTATTTGAAACAGTTGGGCTCTGAACTTCCTCTGTTTTCAGTCTTACTTCTCATAGAATAAGGCAATCTTGCCCATCATAGTGTACTTTTTTTCCAAATTTGTGTTAAAAGGTATAATAGAAAGGCAGAGACTTAGCTTCAAGTCATGCCTTTCAAACTGTCCAGGTATACACTGTCCCGGGTGGCATCAAGACTTCCTGGAAGACTGAACTGTGTTATTTCTTGCATGTTGTAGTGTTTTGTGTATAGATAGTTTGTGTTTCTCTTACCCATTCAGTCAGATTCCTCTCTGTTTGCAAGCCTTTAAAAAAAACAGATTAAAGGGGATATAAGGGTTCTCTAATAAGAAACTGTAAAAGAAACTAACTGCTCCAGGGTGATGGCCAGGTTCCTGCCCCCAGTTTTTTCATTTGAACTGGTTATGATGGTTATGGTTGGTCTCATTTCCCAAACTATTGATCAGTGTGCCCTGTCCTGTTCCCCCCACCAAAGATTTCCCAGTATTTTTCTTGTGTTGGGAATTAAGGATGGGGATGAGACCTTGATTTTTATGTGGGGAAGGGAGTAGTGGGAGAGCATGTGGTTGAAGTGCTGTTAGTAACCATCCGGGCTGTATTTGCGCAGCTCCCAGTCTGTGTTGCAACAAGTCAAAGCTTTCAGTAAAACTGTGCTGCACTGGCTTTTCACATGTAATACATGTGATTTGTGAGGGGTTTTTGTTAAGCTGGTTAATATGTTTGCCTTTGCTGAAGTATCTTGGGGGAATGCTCATAGAAACATTTCCTAGCTCTGATTTTGAGTTATTTTATATAGAAAAGATCAAATAGTGGCTGCACATTCTTGTTCATGTGGGATGCTGATGCTTTTTATGTGCAAATAATTTAATCTTATCTTTCTTTGTCAGATTTTACATGCTTTTAATTCAGGGTTTGCAGATAGCAGATTTCGTTTGCCACCCTGTTCTTGCCAGTGTTATTCTAAACTCCCCTCCTTTGTTCTGCTGTGACCTGAAAGGGATCGATGTCGTGGTTCCTTATTTCATTTCGGCTCTTGAAACTATTTTACCTGACAGGTAAATTGCTATTTCCATATAAACATCATCAGAAATGTGGGGAAGTGCTTTATCTTCAGGGGGTTTCTGTCAGTAGCTCTCATTGAAGGAACTCTGCAGTGTGGGCCCCATAGCGTGTGTGTGTTTGACAGTGATAATAACACACTTCATAAGCTCTAATTTGCTATTTTGTGTAATGCAATTTTCTTTAAAGCAGTAGTAGTGCTTATTTTAAATGAAATATGTGAGTTGTGTTAGCTAGATATTCCATTCTGGAAAGCAGTAGCTGTGAGAATAGGGAAAAGGAGCGATTTAGCTCAAATATATTGAAAACCTACTGATTTTTAAGTAAAATTTCACAGGACATTCATTAGTGGCTGTTGCTGCAGTGAATTCATTAAGAGGGTAATCTTACACATCATTAAATAGAAAAATTGATGATTCAGACTGGCTGGTGAAATTGGAGTAGGTTCTTTAACCAGAAGATGCAACATCATTTGTAGAGCAGTATAGATTCCTGGATGTTTTGCCAAGTAGTTTAATACTACTCTGTGCGTGCCTTCTTCAGCTTATGTTTTGTGTCTTGGTACTGCATTGCATTTTGAACTTAGGCATAAAATATTATTTATCTTCTGGGTTTAAATCTGAGCCACTGCTTCTTTTGGATAGGTCTTATAATAGAATTATTTGCTGGTGGCTACTGAAAAAAGCTATTCGCTAAGCAGCTTGTGTTCTATGCAGAATGCATGTGAGCATATTCTGAGGATCTCTGATGGGTTTGAGTTGTAATAAGCCAGTGGAGGGTCGTGACTAAAACTTTCTGCTTTGAAGATGCAGTATACAAATGGTATTTTCATCAGCTCACTGCTTTCATATGGGGTACAAAATCCTTAGCAAGTGATGGTTCCTTCATGGATTCATTGTGTTACTGCTGCTGCTTAAAAAAGAAATAAGAACCCTGAGCCTAGAAAGAAGCAGCTACATTATTTACTGCAAATTATTTAAGACCACAAGGTGGCTGTGTGTTTAATTTATCTTAATTAGTTTTGGCTGCAAATTCCTGTGAAAAGTTGATTAACTGTGCAATGCTTTGATTTGCAGAGAACTCTCAAAGTTTAAAATCTATGTAAACCCCACAGAGCTAAGAAGAGCTTCGATTAACATCTTGCTGTCTCTGTTGCCTCTCCCTCATCATTTTGGAACCATAAAGTCTGAGGTAGTAAACTCTACCACTTTGTGTTCCATTTCCATTTTTGTTTTCCTGGTTGTTTTGGGGTGGAATTTAGATGACCTATGGGTTGTATTTAATGTTTTCTTTAGCAGTTAAAACTCTCTCTAGCAAGTCTGTAGCAGTAAGACTATTACAAGTGTGCTGTCGATACTGACTTGTGAAACCAACACCATGCTGGTGTGATCTCTAATTGATACTGAAACAAATGTGTTTTTACCCTCAGGTTGTCCTGGAAGGGAAATTCAGCAATGATGACAGCTCGACATATGATAAGCCAGTAACCTTCCTTTCCTTGAAGCTGAGGCTTGTGAATATACTTATAGGAGCTTTGCAAACGGAAACAGATCCCAACAACACTCAAATGATTCTAGGTTATTACAACTCTTTATTTATTAACTGTGTTAGAGAAGTGTCTGTCTTAATCTGTCCTGGAATAATATGGGTTATTAATAATGTGTTACTTTGCAAGGGAAGTGAAATTCCTGGCAGGTTGTCATCTGTATAATCTCCCTCAAACTATGAAAATATCTTGAAAAGCCTCAGAATTTTGTTAAATCTTTTTTAAGATTACGTTTTGTCTAGAAATAAACTGTACTACTGCATGACCAGCGGTCCAGCACTGGCAAAATGGAGATGACATTTGTTTAGCACTGTGTAAATCCTCAGAGACCAGCTTTGGCACAGAGTCTGGAGAGGCATAGTGGTTTGGCAACGAACTTTTCACTGGGGTAATGAGTGTATTATCATTATTCTGAATACTCAGAAAGTAAATAGAAGCTGAAAACTTGAATAGTGCAGAATCTGTCAAGCTAAATGTATTTTCAGTCAAGTAAAAGTATACTTGCCTTTTATTCTTCTCCCCTTATTTTTGTCTCTTTAGAAGTGTATTTTTCCATGTAATGCTGTTCTTGTCCTTTGATAGTTACTATACCACTTTCCTTTTGTCTGGTTAAAAAGGAGGCAGATTTGCACTGCGATGGGAGATGTCTGCCTTATTCTGGGACATGGAGAGCCTACCGATTAATATGGGAGGGCAAGAAAATGGCATGGTCAAAGAAGTGAAGGGAAACAAATCCAGTCTGCAAAGTTTCCTTGTAGTGACTAAAATAGTTCTTTTACTAGTGTAAGACAAGAGGGGAATAGTTGGAAGAATGCTTTGGGACCAGTGCTGGTGAAGGGATGAGGATGTTTATGGTTTCAGAGTGATCCTAATGGCCAAACTGGGGAAGAGAGCCTCTTGGTGCCAGGCAAGAGCTTAGCCAAGGCCAGCGCTGTATAACCCTGGAGGTGGCTTTGCACTGCACAGCTCACTTTAGCACTTGGTTATCTAACAAATACTGTTGTTTTATTCACAGAATCAGTAGATACCCTTAAATGTAACCTGAGTTTTTAAATCAGCACAGTCTGATAGGAGACAAGGAATGGTATCAGTCAAGGAACCCTTCTGTGAAACTAAAATCCTTCTGAACTGAGGAACTTGAAAAACCTATGTTCAAAGCATTTGTAAAGTAGCTGAAAGCACTCTGTCTCAGCTCTCATCTACTTCAGATGGCTAAGCCTGAAGCAAATCCCATGTTTTATAAAACCCTTACACAGTTTTTATGGACCAGAATGGCAATCCTGTATGTTAGATCTTCAGCACTTCTTTGTAAATTTTAGAAGCTAATATTCTACTGCAGTTTTCAGTTATCTTCTTATATCTGATTCTTCAGGTGCAATGTTAAATATTGTTCAAGATTCAGCACTGTTAGAAGCCATTGGCTGTCAGATGGAAACGGTAAGTATTTTCTGTTTATGAAGTAACCAAAAGAATGCATTGCTTTATCTGCTGTTGTAATGTTCTCAGCATCTTGAGCTTTGATCACCATTTTTTCTCCATTGTACCTGTGAACATCCTTTGGTATAGGAAATCTCCTCAGAAAAATCTGCTCACAGCTCAAAACTGACTTTCAATTTGCAGAATGGTGGTGAAAATAACCTCTTCAAAAGCCACAGTCGTACTAACAGTGGCATTAGCACTGCAAGTGGAGGCAGTACGGAGCCCACAACACCGGATAGTGAGAGACCAGCACAAGCCCTTCTGAGGGATTATGGTAAGAAGAGCTCTTCTGAAAACACCCTGTCCTTACATACCAGGGTGATGGTTTGGGTTTTTTTCCTGTTCCTAGTTCTGGCTAATACATTAATATGCATGGGTGGTATGAAACCATGGTGGAGAGACCCTTTGTTTATTGCCAGTTTGTGCTCATATGTGCCCTTTAAGTGATTGGTTTTTAATCCTACTAAAGGACTTGGTTAACATTTTAAAAACAAGAATGTAAAAGCTCATGGAAAAAGGTGTTTGCAAACTGCTTTACTTAAGCTTCTGTTTTCAAGACATTTAGTTCTCATGAACAGCAATGGGATGAATGTACAGCAGGTATAAATAACATGTTTCAATCATTTTGGTAGCATTCCAAATGCTTACCTGACTTTTGCAGCACCTTTTGTTAAACTATATTTAAAGAGCATTTGAGGGACTCCAGTTTTTCTAGAGCAAGTAAGCAAAATGCTTGTGTTGTGTCATTTGTTATAACACGAGAATTCAATGATTAACTTCAGTTTGCTATGTCTTGTACTGTGCATTTTTGAATCTATGTAATAACATCCATGTTATAAATCTGTGTGGTAAGCTGGCCAAATATTGAGATCCTGGGATTTCATTTGCTCCTTTGGTCTTCAGCAGTTTAACTGATGTTGACCAAGTAAATGTGAGAGCAGATCATTATGTTGGAACTTAGGCTGGCAACTCTGTTCTTGCCAATCAAAAATGGTTTGGTTTTGGGGTTGTTTTTTTTCCTCTAGCTCTATAACCAAGAGGAGGGAGATTAGCAGGGAAGACTTCAGTGTATTCTAGGGATTCATATAAACATGTTGTTGCTTTTCCTGCAGGATTTGTTTGAAATGATTAAAGTGCTAGTTTTCAGCACACCATTTAAATTGAGTGCTTAGTTCATATGGGCTTTCATTGACAAGTGCTTGTAAAAATATCTATTTGTAAGGTTAAAAATATATCTGACTTATGAAGTCTTTAAACCATGACAGAACTTGAAAGATGTGTCTGTAATACATTTATCTGATTGGATTTTCTTAAATTTCCCGTGTGCAAAGGTAAGGATATAAGAAATTTATGAAAAGAATTAAATTGCTTCTGCTGGATGCTTCAAACAAGAGAAAATTGAAAATAAGATGGTCTCTTTTTACTGTTTAACTGTAGCAGACACTTGTTACCAGTGTAACACTGTACTTAGCTCTTCAGTGTTATAGCTGATGATTTAAGTTTGGGGAAGGATGTACCTTAGTTGTCACAGCTCTCATGTCTCTATAGTCATTTAGCAGGTTTTGTTTATGAAATTAATTTGCCTACTTCAGTATACTGCTTTATGTATACTATTTATGTTCCTAATAGAAATGGGAACAACTGATACCAAAACCAAAATCAAAGTCTAGAAATAATTGGATCTTTTTTCTCCAGGTGTGATTCTTACATTATCTGTGTTTATCAAACTAATACGACTTTTGATAAAGACTAGGTATAGAAAGAGTGGGTAGCTTCTGGCATAGATAGCTGAAGTTACATGCACTCTTAGTTCATTATTGTGGCCTAAATATACAAATATTAATATTTAATATACATTACCACTGCCTAAATTTTTCTGAGACTGCAAGATATCACAGCAATTTAAATACAACAGCAAAACCTGAAGTGCAGCAGAGTGCTGGGATTATCAAAATGTATTTTTAAAGCAAAACTGGAATAAGCTAGTCTGAATGTATTTGTATAATGTCTGGTGGTGCATACGAGGGAGTTATCCCATGCAAAAGTGGTCGACCCAAATTCTAGATTCTGGGCTGTGTATAATTTTGTGTGTATTGTGGCTGCTTTAGCTTGTGCCTGTGCTTTGCTTATTGTCACTAATGCTTAGTTATTTTCCCTCCCTGTGGTACGTGGTATTGGGGTTATATCCTAGCTCTTAATACAGATACAGCCGCTGGACTACTGATACGCAGTATTCACCTGGTAACTCAAAGACTCAACTCCCAGTGGAGGCAGGACATGAGTATCTCACTGGCTGCACTGGAGCTTCTGTCTGGGCTGGCAAAGGTGAGAGGTGAAGCCTTGTGTACTCTGGCCCCTTCTCAAAGGGTGATCGTAGTCCTGTTCAGGTGAAAGTAATGCCACCAAACAGTTGTCTGTGTCTGAGTTAGCCAGCAAATGTTCTGTTTGGACACAAGAAAAACAGTACTCCTTTTATGCTTCATATTCTCCTAATGTGAATGCCTGTGGCTCAAATGATGCGTGTGCTGTAAATGACTGCTGCCTCAAAAGGAACCTCAGGGTGGTCTGTTTAGGTACACGTGCCAGGGTATTAAGCAACTTAATTGCCCTTTTGGTTAAGTGTGGTACCCGTTTTCCCCCTTCCATCTCATCTTGGAAATAGTTTTCTAAGCTTAGAAAATAATAGTGTGTTTCTAATAGGAAGGTGTCACCTTCAAGAGCTTTATCTGCACACAGTGCTTTGAAAAACTACTTCTGTTCCAATTGTTTTGTGGAGGAATCCTCATCTTCTCCTTGCTTTACACAGGTGAAAGTGGCAGTGGATTCCTCTGATCGGAAGAGAGCCATCAGTTCAGTGTGCAGCTACATCGTGTACCAGTGCAGCCGCCCGGCCCCCCTCCACTCCCGCGACCTTCACTCCATGATAGTCGCGGCTTTCCAGTGCCTCTGCGTCTGGCTCACTGAGCATCCGGACATGCTGGATGAGAAGGTACAAACCTCTGGTGTGCATATCTCCAACACTCCAGATTGTAATGCCTGTCTGGTCTTGATACTTTCATGTGAATTTCTTCGTTTTCAGAAGTATAGTAGGAATTTCAAAACTAGTTTCTGTGCAAAATAGGTTTCAGTTTTGATTTCTGTTCTTTAGTCGCCAGGAATGTTTTTGCCTTTAAAATGACCTTTTCTATTTCTAAGAAAGTCTTGATCTTTCTTCTTGCTTTTTGAAGCTGGAAAAAGAGAGCAGAAGAAACCTGAAAAAAAAAAACAGAAACTGGAAAGAGAAATATGAGAACTAATGGTGTACATATAGAGTAGCTACCTGCTGCAGATAACCTTCACTAAAAGCCATGTCTCCTCCCATTTCTGAGCTTTTACCTAACTAAAGCATCTTCTACACTTATTGGAATTCCTTTGATACGTCTATTCTGATAATCATAGTGTGTTTCACAAAAAAACAGTTTTGTGGAAACTGAGCAAGGCGTAGCTCAGTCCAAGATGGAATTTCCTTGGGAAGCTTGAAAAGAGCAGGAAGAGAAAGTTTCATGTTTCCAACAGCCTTCTGTCCTGCTGTGGAAAAAAATAATACAATTTGAAAAAAATTTCATTGCTGGTCTCCTTGCAGAGACATCTCAGTGAT